>BLSH010490950.1:39864-63556 GCA_018402905.1 Glandirana rugosa | reverse complement strand
ACATGTAACCAAAGTGAAAAAGGAAAGATAAATGCTTGCTCACCTTAGAACAAAGTCCTTTTGCAGTCCTTGTAGTGAAAACCAGACGAAATGTCCTCAGAAAAGGAATGAGTTAGCATTGAAACCAAGCGAGTGTGCACACACTGAGCAGGTTGTAAGGTGGCATTGGTTGAAACTTTCCCTATAGAACTTGGAGATGATTTTAGAACAATAATATGGCTCTCTATGCGGCTGGAAGAAACTTTCCTTATAGAACTTGGAGATGATTTTAGAACAATAATATGGCTCTCTATGCGGCTGGATGAAACTTTCCCTATAGAACTTGGAGATGATTTTAGAACAATAATCTTTCCCTTAAAGCAACAGCTGGAACCTTTCCCTATAGAACTTGGAGATGATTTTAGAACAATAATCTATCCCTTAAAGCAACAGACTCTACCTAGTCCAGTCAGATCGTTCTGTGCAGCAGGATGAGGTCCGCAATCTGTCCCTCAAAGCAGCAGTACTAGTATCTCTACCTAGTCCACAATCAGATCGTTCAGTAATGCAAGATGAGATGTTCTATAATATCTGCAATCTGTCCCTCACAGAGCCAGCAGCATCCTCTCCCTAAACTATCCTGAGAGCATATGACATGCAGCACGGTGACTCCAGCCCCATATAGAGGCTGTGTCACATGATGCACTGGCCAATCACAGCCATGCCATTAGTAGGAATGGCTGTGATGGCTTCTAAGGGCAAACCAGTGAAACACTTTTTGATTGGCTGCCCTTGGCAGCTATTCAACACGTGGAATCAAATACCAGAACACCGAACTCGAACCCGGACCCGGACACCCCAAAGTTCGGTACGGACCTGAACTTTACAGTCCGGGTTCGCTCATCTCTAATCATATTTAAGAATTGGTAAGCTGCAATATAATAAATGTTTGCTTTTTGGTTTAATACAATTTCATATCTGTAGGTATATTGCTCTCTTAGTTAACAGATGTATTAATGGTTGGAAGACCAGAAAGTTTCCACTCAAAAAATATTTATTTTCTAACATAATAAACTAGGTAGAAGATCAGAAGTTTCTGATGTCTAGTAGCATTGGGAACCAAGTGGATTGCCAGTAAAAGGAGAGGTGGATCTAGCCCCAGGGTCAGACCTGAAACTTTGTTTATAATGTCCACCATTGGAACCAGAACCTTTGGATTAACATGGAAGGACCAGGTGGAATATGAATGCTCTTACTAAAAAAAAAAACAAAATAGACAAAACATGTAATTCAGCAATATATGTTCACTATAGATATCAAATCTGCGAGACAGTCAACAGTAAATGGCTTCAAACATGCTTGGGATAAACATAAATCCATAGTCAGACAACAAGGTTAATGTAAAAAAAATATATATAAAAAAAAAAAAAAATAAATAAATAAAAAGGGGCAGACTCAATGGACTACTCAGTCTTTTTCTGCCGTCACTTTTCTATGTTTTCTATGTTTTCTATCAGTAAACAATATTGTTCACCTATAGGTTTGTACCTGAAATATTAGCAAAATCATTTGAGGCTGTTTGTACAGTAGGTTTATTGTATAGTCTATTGTGGGATTAACTGTAACAACAAGCTAATTCCATAATCCTTCCTGCTGCTAATTGCATGTCTGAACGTCTGTTGGGAACCCATTTCTAACTGCAAGTATGGATACTTCTTCAAGTAATAAAAAAGGAATATACAAAAATGAATATCGTGGAACCTTCTGTTATGAAAGTATGCTGGCAATCTGAATCATGTAACATTCTATACAAAAAGATGTTTCATACTCTTACGTTTTTAATTCTATTTCCTTTAAAGTAACTCATTGACTTTTATTTTTATATCTGTTAATGATGGCAGAAATTAATGGCCTAAAAACACCCCATTCAAAGACAAATTAGCATTTTACTGATTTACTTCACCAAGAACAAATTCCCATTGCTCCCATTAAAAGCCTTAGAGCAGTCAAAAATGCTAGTTAACTAAAATTGTGTTTCTTTTCTTACCCCATAAATTTTTAATTTATTCTATCTGGAATACCCATGTGTAGATATACTAATTTTAAAGCATTGCAATACAATGTGATACAAACTCTGGCATTGTTGTATGTCTGGATTTCTTCCATATGACTTTAATTTTGTGGTTCAGTGGGCAAAACTCAGTTTTCCATTGGGATGTGTACTTAATACAACTCACTTTTCAATGTACACTTAAGCACTGAAATCTCCCTTGATATGATTGTGCAGTTAAAACTATGAAACATTCAATTTCTATCTTTAGTGCTCTGTATTGATGTTTGGTTGTTCATTTAAAGTGACTCACATACATCAAAATGAAAATATTTTAGATCAGACACAAGCAATATAGAAATTACTTCTACTTTTTAAACAAACTATGTAATTGTTGAGTAATCAGCAAATGCAAATCAGCAGTTTTGGTGTCTGGTAGTTACATCTTAGATTCTAGAGTAGAGAGCTGTTTGGAGATGCGTGGGGAATCTGCTCTTTGTCTGAGCACTGCAAAGAATTGCTCAATATGGATGATGAGTAAAAGCAGTATTCTGTGTAATATTAATATAAACACTAACAGAATTGGCAGAAACAAGCTATTTAATTATTGAACTCCTGCATATCTAAAGTTTCCAAACTTGGTGAAAGATGTTCTTTAAATTGGTTTATGACTAGTTTTTTTATCAGCATAGTTTTTACTCTTCGAGCCCTTTCACACTGGGACGGGCAGGACGTTAGTGCCGCTATTCGGGCGGCAGCGGGGCACTTTTAACCCCCAAGAAGGGGTTAAAAAGGGGTTAAACCGCCCCAAAAATTCTGCTTGCAGGACTTTTTCTAACGTCCTGCAAGTGCACCTCCCAGTGTGAAAGCATTCGGGCTTTCACACTGGGGTGGATTGGGGGGGGCGGTTTTCAGGTATTTTACAGTCGCTATTTTTAGGGGTCTTACAGTTTTAAGGATAGCTGCCATCAAGTTATATGCTTGAAATTATTTATTTGAAATGCTTGAAATTTTTTTTTTTACATGTATTTGTACATTTATACATATATACATATATGTATGCATACGTGCTGTATGCTCCTTGTTGTTAAATAAATATTTTACAAAGTAGTTGCATCATCTGTGTGAGACCCGCAATCTGTTACATTATTCATATTACATGTACATTATCTTATTAGAAAAAAGCTCCTTTAGCACATAGTGTAGAAGATGCGGCACTCCAAAGTTCTTGCAAATGTTTATCAAGGCATGTGCAAAATAAGGTACAGATATGTCTGATGCATTTCGGCGTACAAGCGCCTTGATCACAGTTGTGATCAAGGCGCTTGTTCACCGAAACGCGTCAGCCTATTCTGTACCTTATTTTGCACATGCCTTAAAAAACCTTTGCCAGAACTTTGGAGTGCGCCTCTTCTACACTATGTGCTGATGGATAGATGTTGAGAGGACATTGAGGCTTCAGGCACCCATCAGGTGTGGATCTAATCAAATATGGGCTTTCTCACTAATTGATGTCTGTGAGCTCCTTTGTTTAAGAATATTTTCCATTTTCCCATTTTAACCACTCCAGCTCCAGAAGATTTACATCCCTTCATGACCAGGCCATTTTTTGCGATGCGGCACTGCATTACTTTAACCACTTGCTTACTGGGCACTTAAACCCCCCTCCTGCCCAGACCAATTTACAGCTTTCAGTGCTCTCACACTTTGAAAGACAATTACTCAGTCATGCAACACTGTATTCATATAATTTTTTTGTCCTTTTTTCATACAAATAGAGCTTTCTTTTGGTGGTATTTAATCACTAATGTGGGGTTTTTTTTGCGCTATAAATGAAAAAAGACCGAAAATTTTGAAAATTGTTTTTGTTATAAAATTTTGCAAATTAGTCATTTTTCTTCATACATTTTGGCTACAATTTATACTGTTACATATCTTTGGTAAAAATAACCCAAATTAGTGGATATTATTTGGTCTGTGTGAAAGTTATAGAGTCTACAAGCTATGGTGCTAATCATTGAAAATTGATCACACCGACAGCCTATCTCATTTCTTGAGACCCTAACAAGCCAGGAAAGTACAAATATACCCCCCCCCAAATGACCCCAAGTAGACATTCCAAGGTATTTAGTAAGAGGCATTGTGAGTTTTTTTGAACTTGTCATTTTTTCCCATAATGCTTTGCAAAATGAAGATTTTTCTTTTTTTTCACAAAATTGTCATTGTAACAGGTTATTTCTTTCACATGGCATATGCATACCACAATTTACACCCCAAGCACATTCTACTACTCCTGCTGAGTATGGCAATACCACATGTGTGGGACATTTTCACAGCCGGGCCACATAGAGAGGCCCAACTGCAGGGAGCACCGTCAGGCGTTCTAGGAGCATAAATTACACATCTAACTTGTTGACTACCTATTACACTTTTGGAGCACCAGCACAATGGAAATGCCCACAAAATGACGCCATTTTGGAAAGCTAACACACCAATGTATAATCTATGAGGCATAATGAGTCTTTTGAACTGTACATTTTTTCCCAGCAGTTTTTGGAAAACGTGGAAAAAATTAAAACACTTTTTTTTTTTTACACAAAGTTGTCCATTTATAAGATAGTTCCAACACATAGCATATACATAGCAAAAATGACACCCCAAAATACATTCTGCTACTCCTCCTGAGTATGGCAATACCAAATGTGTGAGACTTTTACACAGCCTGGCTACATACAGAGGCCAAACATTGAAGTAGCATCTTCAGGTGTTTTAGAAGCATAAATTACACATCTCATTTCTCAACCACCTATTACACTTTTGAAGGCCCTGGAGCACCAGGACAATGAAAATGACCCCATTTTGGAAAGCTAACGCCCCAAAGTATAATCTATGAGGCATAATATAGTGTATTTTATATTTTTATATTTATGTGATTTAGATCTTAGGCTCCACTGTTAGAACTACCTATAAGCACCATGGATCCGAGAGAAATGTAATTTCAGTTCCCTGTATGTATGTACTGTACATGTGGAAGAACTGACAATAAAGCTTGACTTGACTTGACTTGACTTGACTTGACTTGATAATGAGTCTTTTGAACATGTAATTGTTTTCCAGAAGTTTTTGGAAAATGTGGAAAAAATGAAAACTCTTTTTTTTTACGTAAAGTTGTCCATTTATAGGATATTTCAAACACATAGCATGTACATAACAAAAATGACACCCAAAAATACATTCTGCTACTCCTCCTGAGTATGGCAATACCAAATGTGTGAGACTCTTACACAGCCTGGACACATACAGAGGCACATTATGCAAGGAACACCATCTGGTGTTCTAGGGACACACAGCATGCACATACCAAAATACATTCTGCTGAGCAAATGGTAAACATAAGATTACCTGTGGTTTTAGTAGAGCAGTGGTCCACAGGAGGATAGTACTGGTCCAAGAAGCAGGCAGGGACTTGGTCAACGACAGCGAACACAATTGTTCAGGCAACCGACAGCGAATGCAATTGTCCACGCAACAGGCAGGAATACTGTCCATAGTCAGTACATGCGGCATGCAGGGATACTGTCCATATACACTTCAGGGTCAGTGCGGGCAGAGATATTATCAACAGTGCCAAATTATTGGTCCTGGTAGTAGGCAGGAACATGGTCCATAGTACAGGTAGCAGGCAGAGCTGTGGTCAGTTTATGCGGCTTACAGGGGCATGATGGCAGTAAGTCCTGCAGGCAGCAGGCAGAAGTAGAGCCTCGGTCAGGACAGAATGGGGACAGGGGTAGAGGCTTTTTCCCACCCAAATCTCTTTAAAGCCTCGGAGTCTCCAGACCCTAATTTGGGAGAGAGAAAACAAAAACAATGTTTTATTCTTCCAGAAAAAAACATTCTGGAGCCCCTAACATATGTAACACCCCTGTGTTGTGAATCCCACTACTCCAGTAGCAGGGTACAAGATTAGTCCAAGAGGCAGGCAAGAAACATGGTCAAACAGTCCAGGGTCAGTTCCAGATCTTGCAGAGGTATATACAGAATCGGTAGGCAGAAGCGTAGTCTAATAACAGTCCAGGGTCAGTTCCAGATCAGGCAAAGGTATGTACAGAATAGGTAGGCAGAAGCGTGGTTCAATAACAAGCCAGGGTCAGTTCCGGAGCAGGCAGAGATATGTACAAAAACGGCAGGCAAAGTCTTGGTCGAATAACAAGCAAGGGTCAGTTCAAGAGCAAGCAGTGGCATAAGGTATGTGAATGTACATGGCAGGAACTGAGGATTAATAATCACGAAAAATGTATTAAAGTGTGATAGCGGCGGAAGCAGTCACCTATGCCGAGGCCTGGTTGGGAAGGGCACTGGGAGCAATAATAAGCAGTGTGTCTTCTGATTCCTCCACTGGTACACATCTTACATTTTTTCTGGCGTCTTCGGTCTGTTGTTCCGGGAGGGATTTTATCAATGAATTGGCTTTTGGAGAGTCGACTAAGAGCATCGGATCAAATATTTTCTAGTGGGTCATTCGGGAATAGTAGGGCGGTGATAATTATCTTCTGGTAGCCAAAGAAGAGTTGGGGGCTTTCAGTGGACTTGCGGTAACATACATAGGAGTTATATATGGCCAATTGAAAAAATAAATCTATACTTTTTTGTACCAGTGATATGTTCGTCTTGTGGCAAGGTATGGTTCCAGCATTTAGTCACTGTAGTCGACTCCCCATAAATAAATTGTACTCATGGACACATCTTGGCTTCTGGATTGGGCCATTCCTTCTGGGGATCTCCACGAAGGTATTATCGTGTATTCATGACAGTATGTAGACATCCCTTCTGTCCCTCCACTTCACTGCCATAATTTCCTCATTTCGCAGGCTCGCCGTCTCCCCTCTTCTTAACTTCATATTGACGAGCCTTTAAGGAAAACTCTTCCTGTTCTTTCTGACAGTGCCACATGCTTGCGTGTTCTTCAGGTGAAGGATTCGGAAGAGAGGCATACTTGTATAGAAGTTGTCTACATAAAAGTGGTAGCCTTTCTCTAGAAGTGGGTAAATGAGGTCCCAAACAACTTTCCCGCTCGATCCTAAATAGTCGGGGCAATTAGAGGGATGCTGCTGGGAGTCCTTCCCTTCCTACACTATGACGGCATAAGTGTACCCCGTGGCTCGGTCACATAGTTTGTACACTTTGACCCCATAGCAAATCCTCTTGCTTGGGATAAATTGCTTTATTCCCAGTCTGTGGCTAAATGTTACTAGTGACTCGTCTATACAAATATGTTGGTCTGTGGTAAACACCTGGGGGAATTTCTCTGAAAAATAATTAAGTAGTGGCCGAATTTTAAAAAGCTTATCGTAATTGGGGTCATTTCGGGGAGGGCACTGTGTGTTATCGTTGAAGTTCAGGAACCTCATTATCTTTAGATATCTTGTTCGGGACATTACCGCAGAGAAGACTAGCATGTGGTTGATGGGGTGGGTTGACCAATAGGATCGTAATTTGTTCTTTTTGTTGACTCCCATACAAAATGTGAGGCCCAAAAAATTCTTACACTCCTCCACGGTGAGGTCTCTCCACTCAAAGGGGCATGCATAACATGACGTTGGATTGTTTGTAATAAATTGTCGTGCATATAAGTTGCACTGGGCCACAATTGAGGCAAGCGTGTCCTCTGTAAAAATTAATTTGAAGAAATCCATTGGCGAAAAATTGTCCGTGTCCACCTGGACTCCTGGCTGGGCAGTAAAAGGGGGAATTCTAGCTTCTCCTGAATCAGGAGGAAGCCACAAGGGATTTTGAAGGGAATAGGGAAGGTCAGCATAGGTCCTAACCCTTTGGGGCTGAGGTACTGCGGTGCTGGTGGATGGCCGTGCGTTTGCTGGTGGACGGCACTGCAGTGCTGGTGGATGCTACTGCCTCCTCACCAAAACGCCTTTGTCTAGCAGACGGATCATCTTCCTCCTCTGAGTCAGTCAGTGTTTCACTGCTGAGGACGGGCTCATACTCGACATCAGACTCAGAATCTAAAGAGGAATCTAATGTAGAGAGCTTCCCGTTGCTCTCGTCAGCCGCACTTAAAATTTGGTATGCCTCCTCGGCGGAAAAGGATCTTTTAGCCATATTTTTGTTGCTGGTGATGAGCCTGCACTGATGGAGCAGCACAGATGAGCACTGATGACACAGATGTGCACTGATGAGGCGGCACAGATGTACACTGATGAGGTGGCACTGATGACTGGCACAGGTGGGCACTGATGACATATGTGCACTGATGAGGTGGCACAGATGTGCACTGATTATGCGGCACAGATGGGCACTGATGACTGGCACAGGTGGGCACAGATGACAGATGTGCCATGATGAGGTGGCACAGATGTGCACTGATTATGAGGCACAGATGGGCACTTATGACTGGCACAGATGGGCACAGGTGACTGGCATAGATGAGCACTGATGACACAGATGTGCACTGATGAGGCAGCCCAGATGTGCACTGATTATGCGGCACACATGAGCACTAATAACTGGCACACATGTGCACTGATTATGCGGCACAGATGGGCACTGATGACTGGCACAGATAAGCACTGATGACACAGATATGCACTGATGAGGCGGCACATATGTGCACAGGGGGTAGTCTCCCCCTTTGCCTTGGTCCCCCTCCGGATCAATCCCTTCTCCCCCAAATTATCCATCGCTCCTCCACCCCTTCACACACCCCCTCCTCTCTCCCCATTCTGCCATGAATCTATCCTGACATGTCTGACTCTCGACCGTCCCTGTGCAGTCCTTCCTTCCAGCAGGTGTCTCTCCAAAACTATAAGGTATATTCTCCCTTTTCAGATACAAATCTACAGGAGAGCTGAGCATATCAGAACCACAGTACAACTACAACCATTTATCAACAGGTCAGTAACTATATCTATGATCAAGTTCATAGTCAAGTAAATAAACCAGGTTAGTAACCATATCTGTGATCAATTTAATAGCCTAATAAATAAATAAAGAGCCCCCCCTTTTTAAAAAAGACTACATTATATATACATTGTTATGTTCACAATGAACAATGTAAAAGAGAAAAGGAAAAAAGGAAGAGAAAAAGTTCAAAAGATTTATTTTATACTTTTTTTTTCTCTCCCAACTCCCAATGAAATGTACTAACCTTTGTGAAGATTTTTTATAGTTTGGACTTTATATGGTTGGAGATTTTTTATTCCATTATTTTATTTTTTGGTGTCTTTTTTAATCCAAAATGAAATATGATATTATCAAGTAGAAAGTTTTTAATTCTTTGCAATCTGTTGTTTTATTTACATATATGTATCTATTGTATATATATTTTTTATCTTTGTTTCTAATAGCCCTGAGGAAAGGCGGAGTCCTTGATCCCCCGAAATGCGTTGGCTTGAGTTTATTGCTGCTATCACAAACAAATCATCATCAATTAAAATATTAAAAACAGTATAGAAAGAAAAAGTATTTTATGGTTCACCATGTGACTTTGGGCGCTCCTATACCCACCCCTAGATCTCAGAGTGGAAACAGTTTCTTCAAGCCGTGTCCAGAGGCAGCAGCCCCACCCGTAAAAAAAGGACGATTTCTTCTACACTCAGCCAGATAGAGGCACTGAGAGGGGCCAGGCCCCCATTGCTACCTCTACACAGACTTCCAATTTAGGAAGCCATTCCAGCACAGTCTCCCATCAGATAAGAAACACTGGCACTGTTTGGGCACTGGTGTTTCACTGTAAATAAAGCAGACTCTGACTCACATTCAGCACGCTGTCTCTGTGTGAGGAGGAAGAGCCGTACATGAGAGATGATCTCATATGTTTACATTTGAGATCATCTGTCATTGGACATGGCGATCACGTGGTAAATGGCCGCTGTGCTTGACCATTTACTGTGATCTGTGATTGGCTGTGTCCAAGGGACATGGCGATCACAGATTTTTCCCAATGTGCGCCCGTGAGGTGAGCGCACAAAGGGGAGGACGTCTATTGACGGCCTCCCGGCAATGTAGATCCGCGCTGTAGTCGTCAATCGGCTATAACGTGGATCTGAAGTGGCTAACTGACAATTGCGCGGTCATGCAACACTGTACCCAAATAACATATATGTCCTTTTTTCCCACAAATACAGTTTTCTTTTGGTGGTATTGATCATCTCTTCATTTTTAATTTTTTGCGCTCTATGCAAAAAAGACAGACAATTAAAAAAATAAACTTATTTTAATTTCTGCTATAAAACATATCCAATAAAAAATGTAAAAATCAATTTTCTTCATCAATTTAGGCCAATTTGTATTCTGCAACATGTTTTTAGTAAACAAAATAAATCACAAATATTGATTGGTTTTCACAAAAGTTATAGCATCTACAAACTTTAGGATATATTTATGGAATTTATATTTATTTATTTAATTTTACTAGTAATGGCGGCAATCGGTGACTTATAGCAGACTGCGATATTGTGGCGGACAAATTGAACACTAACTGACAGTTTTTTGGGAACCAGTGGCACTAATACAGTGCACAGTGCTAAAACTATGCACTGTCATTGTACTAATGACACTGGCTGGGAAGGGGTTAACATCAGGGGCGATCAAAGGGTTAACTGTGTGCCTAGCCTGTGTTTTGTACAGTGTGGGAGGTTATTTTACTAGGGCAAGACATGGATCTTTTCCTTGTTTTGCAGGGACAATCTGCCTTGTTTACATACATGTGCCCGTGGGTCCGGTGGACTCAATGTCCGGCAGCAACCCGCGATCGCCTTCTACAAAGGAAGAACGGGGATCTGCCTATGTAAATAAGGAATATCCCCGTTCTGTCAGATGACATCACAGAGATCTGCTGTTCCCAGGGAGCAGCAATCTCTGTCATGTCCCTGGCAGCCCATCTCCCCTACAGTTAGAACTAACCCAGGGAACACAGTTAACCCCTTGATCGCCCCTAGAGTTAACCCCTTCCCAGCCAGTGTCATTTTTACATTGATCACTGAATTTTTATAGCACTGATCAATGTAATAATGTCACTGGTCCCCAAAAAGTGTCATTTGGGGTTAGATTTGTCCTCCACAATGTCTCAGATCGCTGTCATTACCAGGAAAAAATAAAATTAAAAAATAAAAGTCCTTAAATCTATCCCATAGTTTGTAGATGCAATAACTTTGGCACAGACCAATCAATATACGTTTATTGTGATTTTTTTAACCAAAAATATGTAGAAGAATATATATCGGCCTAAATTGATTTTTTTGGATATGTATTATAGCAGAAAGTAAAAAGAAAAAAATATTTTTCAAAATTGTCGCTCTTTTTTTGTTTACACCACAATAAATAAAAACCACAGAGGTGATCAAATGCCACCAAGAGAAATCTCTATTTGTAGGGAAAAAATGACATAAATTTTGTTTGGGTACAATGTTGCATGACCGGGCAATTGTCAGCTAAAGCGACGCAGTGCCCTATCACAAAAAATGGCCAGGTCAGAAAGCGGGTAAATCCTTCCAGGGATTTCAATGGGGACCCATACTTTTAGGCACAAAAATGGCTGTAACAAAGTCCTGGAAAGTCCTAGAGGTCTGCAAAAGGAAGGAAAATGGGGGTAAGAGTAGGGTAATTGCCCTACAAAGAAATGGGGATAGGGAAATAACTTAAAATAATTTTTAAGCTGAAATCACATAAAAAAATTAAAAATGGAGGTAGATGTGGAGTTGGAGGTTGGCAGTGAATGTGGCGGTGGAGGAGGAGGAGGTAGCCAACACTGTTTTTTTTATTTTTGGAATTTTTTGTTTGTTTTTTAAACCAGCAATGTAGATGCACTTTTTAATTTTGTGCAAGAAACAATAATCTGTCCCTTTAAGCAACAGTAGGAACCTCTCCCTATAGAACTAGGAGATGATTTTAGATTCTAAAATCATCTCCAAGTTGTACAGGGAAAGCCTCCAGCTGTTGCTTTAAGGGGAAGATCAGTGTTCTAAAATCATCATCAAATTGTGTGAAAAACCCCTATAGCAGCCACAGGGAAGCCATATTAGTGTTTTAAAATCATCTTCAAATTGTGTGGAAAATCCTTATATCAGCCGCAGAGAAGCCATATTAGTGTTTTAAAAATCATCTTCAAATTGTGTGGAAAATCCTTATATCAACCGCAGAGAAGCCATATTAGTGTTTTAAAATCATCTTCAAATTGTGTGGAAAATCCTTATATCAGCCGCAGAGAAGCCATATTAGCGTTTTAAAATCATCTTCAAATTGTGTGGAAAATCCTTATATCAGCAGCAGAGAAGCCATATTAGTGTTTTAAAATCATCTTCAAATTGTGTGGAAAATCCTTATATCAGCCGCAGAGAAGCCATATTAGTGTTCTAAAACACACAATTTGAAGATGATTTTAGAACACTAATATGGCTTCTCTGCGGCTGATATAAGGATCTTCCACACAATTTGAAGATGATTTTAAAACACTAATATGGCTTCTCTGCGGATGATATAAGGATTTTCCACACAATTTGAAGATGATTTTAAAACACTAATATGGCTTCTCTGCAGCTGATATAAGGATTTTCCACACAATTTGAAGATGATTTTAAAACTTGGGCCCTCGCATGTTATTACAACTTTACGCTATCATCCAACAGGCCTACATGTTCTACCATACTTTTATCTCAAAAGCAGCAAATCAACTGTTGCCTCATTAGGCTATGGGAGCAAACCCTTGTTAACTTCAAGACCCCAGGACTGTCGGTTATACCCACTCAGGTTTGGTAGGACACAGACGGAAAAAAGTGAAGTGCATGTTGTTGTCAGTTTTTTACATGTTTAACTTTTCGTTTCTTGTTTTCTCCCCCCACCCCCCCCGGTTCCCCCTCTCCTTCCAGGCTCACTCCCATGTTCACTACCAGAGCGAAGCCCTCTTCTGATCTACCAATAGTAAGCTCCTCAGTTCTTGTGATACTAACTTACACATTGTCGTACTTACTCCACCCCCCATAACCTAAGGCGATACTCTAAAAGTTATATCTTGGAATGTAAAGGGTCTAAGGTCCCCATCTAAACGCATGAAGGTCCTCAGGCATCTTAAAAGGCTTAACGCAGACATTGCCCTCCTACAGGAAACCCACTTGAAGTCGGAAGACTTCAAACTCCTGCAAAAACTGTGGGTAGGCAAGGTCTTCAGGTCACCTTCCATAGACAAGAAAGCGGGAGTGATCATTCTTCTTCACAAAAGGCTAACAGGCGAAGTCACTGCGGTAGAAAATGACAGGCTGTCTAACCTCGCTTCACCTACAGCTTCAAAATAGGAACTTCATTATCACTAATGTATACGCTCCCAACTCACCCCCCTCCTCCTTTTTCCAAACTCTCACACAGTGGGTCCTAAAGGATCCACTCACTCCTCATTTAATTGGGGGAGATTTCAACACAGTACACAACACACATGAGGATCGGACACACTGTGCCCACAGAACCCCAGGCAGCCAGATGTCATCCCCCTCTCAACTCGAACAGTTCCTCACAGGAACCCAGTTAACCGACCCCTGTCGGATGTCTCACCCACTCGAGAGACAGTTCACCTACTTCTCCCCTCCCCACAAGTAATTTGCCAGACTAGATTACCTCCTAGTTACATCTTCTCTTCTACAGCAGATTGAAGATACCGCTGTCCATGAGATAGTGATATTGGATCACTCCCCGATTTCAATCTCGATTAAACTGCCCTCCTCGACGAACTCACCCAACATCTGGCACTTCCCCTCTTTCTTGGCTCAAGACACTAAACTACAAACAGTTCTAGAGGAAGCGTGGCAAGAATTCCTCAAAACAATCAGGGAACATTCCAACAACCCAAACTTGCTTTGGGACGCTGGAAAAGCTTTCTTGCGCTGTAAAATGATCTCATACGCGGCCTTTCGCAAAAAAGAGGCTCTCAAAAAGTACAACTTAGCTAGCCAGCGACTTAGAGAGGCCCAAAAAAGATTAATCCAAGATGGCTCACCAGTCAATGAAACAAAATGGAAAGTGGCGAAACTAGATTTTGACACATTGGCGGAACGTCAAGAACGCATAAAATTCGCGCATTTTGACCTACAATTACATAAGCATGGAAATAAAGCAGGCAAATTGCTAGCGAGACTCAGCAGAGGCCAGTTTCAACCCACACATATTACAGCTCTCAAAGATAAACAAGGCAACACCGTATCTAAACCGCAAGAAATTTATAAGGTGCTACATTCCTTCTATAAATCTCTTTACACCCAGGAGGACATGGATCTTTCCCTGACGGACACCTTTCTCAATCATTCCCAATTACCTAAAGTAAGCCAATCCCAACTGGACTTACTGAATGACCCCATCTCACAGATTGAGATTGTTGATGCCATTAAATCCACAGCCACCAATAAATCCCCTGGCCCGGATGGGCTAATAATAGAATTTTTTAAGCTGACCAAAAACTTTATCTCCCCTACACTAACCCAGGTATTCAGCCAAATGTGGACAGGAGATCTCTACCTTCCATCAGGCCAACAAGCCTACATTAAATTAATAGCAAAGAAGGGCAAGAACCCCTTGTAACCGGGGTTATACCGACCTATCTTGTTACTTAATGTTGACTCCAAACTACTGTCAAAAATAATTGCCTCCCGACTTGCTACCATCTTACCAGACTTAAATCACCCGGCCCAAGCTGGATTTGTCAAAGGCAGATCGGCGACTGCCAACATTAGAAAAGTTCTGGCAGTCTTAGACTGGGCTAGAAACAACCCTTCCGAAAACACAGCTATACTTACGCTTGACGCCGAGAAGGCCTTTGACAACGTCAACTTCAAATGGCTATTTAAAACGCTCGAGTCCTTCGGATTCAAGGGCGAAATAACCCACTTTGTCAGAAACCTATACTCCAGCCCCTCGGCCAGAGTGGTAGCAGCAGGCCTAGTTTCAGACCCCATCCCTCTGCACAAGGGGACAAGGCAGGGATGCCCCCTGTCCCCGCTCCTATTTAATATAGCACTAGAACCTCTCTCTCGCTTTTTAAACATTCATGCCCCCTTACACGGAGTCAAAATAGGCAAGGTAATGCTAAAGACGGCACTCTTCGCGGATGACATACTAATATTCACGGCTAACCCCCAAAAAGACATACCCCAAATACAGCAGACCTTTCAAACATTCCAAAAGTGTGCTGGCCTGAAGATAAATTTTAGTAAGAGTGAAATTCTACTCAAACAGGGTAGGGACTCCTGGACCCATTCTACACCCTTTAAAATAGCCCGACAACACATAACGTACCTGGGAGTGAACATAGGAAAAGACACTGCTTCTATCTACTCACTAAACTACCCCCCTTTAATTAAAAAAAATATTAGTGAGTTGGAGGTTTGGAGAAGCCTTCCCCTTTCGCTGTTTGGGAGATGCCATCTCTATAAAATGGTGAGCTTCTCTCGCCTTTTATACCCTATGCAGACAATTCCGATCTTAATCAAGCATGTTGATATCCAAAGATTAAATAAAGCTTTAACCGCCTTTCTATGGAGGGGCAAAAAAACCCAAATTGCTTTACCAAAGATTTATCTCCCGAAGGGCGAGGGGGGAGCCGGGCTTCCACATATTAGAGTATATAACCTATCCTGTCTGGTGAGAGCGGGTCTGGATTGGCTCACCCAGAAATTGAAGTATACCAATTTTCACCTAGAATCTGAAATGACACCCTCCCAGCTATCCTGCACAGCAACCTAAGGGCTCTGCCTCCCCAACTACGATCCAACGTGTTGATAAGAGACACGGTCATTGCCTGGAGGGAATATAGGAAGCGATTAAAGGTGTCCCGCACCTATCTGAACACCTCCCAATTCGAGGTAATCCAATGCTGCCTGCCTCCATTCAACACGTGGCCTTCACCTCCTGGGAACTAAAGGGCCTCTCCAAACTTACCTCTATGTACGACAGAGGAACTGGCCTGATTCGACCTTACCAGTCCATTCTGGAGGAATTTCGACTCGCCCCCCATCACGAATTCTACATATTTCAAATTGCCTCCTATGTTAAAGCTACCTGTCCTAAACCGGAACTTAGATTTAAACACACCTTTCTCGGCAATCTAATCGATACAGGCAACTTCTCGACAGCTGCAATTTATAAACCCTTGTTGCTCACCTTCACCAAACCTCTGGACGCAACCACTGGTAAAGCCTGGTCTAAAGACTTGCCCTCCACAGATCTCTCCAACATCCTATTAGAGGGGTACAGGAAAATGCTCAAACTTTGCACCAACAAACTATGGAGAGAAACCCAATTTAAGATTGTCCACAGGGCGTACAACCCTTTATACTACACAGGACCACCACGAGACGAGAAAATCTGCCCGTGGTGCAAAAGCCAGAGACCATCTCTGATACATCGCCTCTGGAACTGCCCATTAATCGCCTCCTTCTGGCAACAAATTATAGGATATATAAGGGAAGTGACTTCAGTGAGCATCCCATTGGACCCGCAGCTCATACTTTTTGGGTCAGAACTTAAACCTTCAGTAGACCCTGCTGGACTTCCACCCCTTACCCCACCCACCCGCCTTCACCAATGGATACATGTTTGTCTTTTAGCCTCCAGGAAAGCTATCCTAAAACACTGGATCAAACCTGCTCTTCCAACTCTGGATGAAATACAAAACCAACTAATCCTCCTGTTCCGCAGGGACCTTCTAAATAGCTGGACCACCCCTAGCCTTACAATTATGCACTGTCTCCGGAGATGGCAAGCCTTTATAAACAAAACCTTTCCCAACAAATCACTTATGGACCTCAGACTTCCCCTAACTTTGGATCAAGAAGATGACTTTTGGACTTCCCCACCATAGGAGTGGGCCTGGACTACCACCTTCCCTTCCCCTATTCCACCACTACTACTTACTTAACATCGCTTCTCTGTTCATAACCTACCTATCAGAGACTCTTCTAACAACCCCCTTACTCTTTTTTGGACTAGGTACCAACTTTGCTAAATTATTTTCTCACCTTTTCCCTTATTTATCCACTCTATTAACCACAAGCTAATCCTATTTGTAGGCCAAATCGATACTTATTGACCACCTCTAGAACCTGAAATAAGCCCTCCCCAAGCTTTGGACAAAGACGGGGCGTCCCCCCCTCTGCCCCCCAAGAGAGAGAGGGGGGAAATGCCCTGATCACCCGCTCTATCCAAATTTACCTGACTAAGTTATTATCAGGTTTGATCGTAGACCCCAACACCCCCCCTTTTTCCTCCCTTCCCTCTCACCTACCCCCGAGTTACTACCTTGCCAAAGTTCCACTTCGGCTAATCTGTAAAAGTTCTTAATCTACTTCTAATTTTGTACTACTCTATGTTACATCTACTCGGTGTATTATCTATGAGTACTCCAACTTTATTGTACTAATGCGAAATGTGTAATCTTTTCAATCCACGCTTAAGTATATTTTTGTTGTGAATACCTAATAAAATGATTATTAAAAAAAAAACACTGATATGGCTTCTCTGCGGCTGATATAAGGATTTTCCACACAATTTGAAGATGATTTTAAAACACTAATATGGCTTCTCTGCGGCTGATATAAGGATTTTCCACACAATTTGATGATGATTTTAAAACACTAATATGGCTTCTCTGCGGATGATATAAGGATTTTCCACACAAATTGAAGATGATTTTAAAACACTAATATGGCTTCCCTGCGGCTGATATAGGGGTTTTCACACACACTTTGATGATGATTTTAGAACAATAATCTTTCCCTTAAAGCAATAGCTGGAACCTTTCCCTGTACAGCTTGATGATGATTTTAAAATAATAATCTTTCCTTTAAAGCAACAGCTGGAACCTTTCCCAGTACAACCTGATGATGATTTTAAAAGAATAATCTTTCCCTTAAAGCAACAGACTCTACCTAGTCCAGTCAGATCGTTCTGTGCAGGAGGATGAGGTGTGCAATCTGTCCCTCAAAGCACCAGTACTAGTATCTCTCCCTAGTCCACAATCAGATCATTCAGTAATGCAGGATGAGATGTTCTATAATATCTGCAATCTGTCCCTCACAGAGCCAGCAGCATCCTCTCCCTAAACTATCCTGAGAGCATATGACATGCAGCACGGTGACTCCAGCCCCATATAGAGGCTGGGTCACATGGTGCACTGGCCAATCACAGCCATGCCATTAGTAGGCATGGCTGTGATGGCTTCTAGGGAAAACCAGTGAAACGATTGTTGATTGGCTGCCCTTGGCAGCTTGTTAACACGTGTAGTAAAACACCAGAACCCCGGACCCGAACCCAGACTTTTTTTGAAAAGTCAGGGTTCGGGTCCGGGTCCCGGACACCCAAACGTTCGGTACGGACCCAAACTTTACAGTTCGGGTTCGCTCAACTCTAGTCATTTGCTGTCCTGTGCGCAAAACCTATAGTAGATTTGACCTTTATATTCTTGTATCTGCAGTTTCAGTTTGTCTTAGAATATGAGGCACTGTGCATAGCACTGCACAGGGATGAACTCTGTCTGCAATGGTATAGCATTCACAGGCAGAAAGCTCACTTGCAGTTTGGATATTATGAATTTCATCAGATTAGCACTCCCACATTTGTGATGCAGATAGGGTTAATGCAGCATGAATTGGATGGTGTTGCATTGTTCCTTTTTTGCACATGGACAAGCTATGCATAAACATAGGGCGATCGTTCAGCCATAACACTATAAACTGCAACCACAACACCATTGCAAGGTGAGGCAAACAACATGGGAAATATAACTAATGCATAGTTAAACAATTAAAATGACTGAAAGTGTACATTGTCTTTAATTTTCTTATCATATGGCAAATGGCAACACATGGCCTTTCTTCCCCCCCCCCTTCCCCCATCCCCCTTTCCTCTCTCCCCTTCCCTATCCCCTCTTTCCTCCCCACCCCCCCTTTTCCTCCATTCCTCCCCCCCTCCTTCCCCTCCTTCCCTCCCCTTCCCCCCTACCCTCTCCCGCCTCTTCCCATCCCCCCTCCTCCCCCTCCTTTCTTCCCCCTCCCCCTTTCCTGACCCTGGGTCTGGGTCCACTCTACCCCTTCAGCACCAATCATAATCTGATACCACCACCGGGTGTCTCTCTCTTTTAGTTTAAAGTCATCTTTGACTTGATATGGCTATTACTTATCTATTATAGACCAATACCGCTGAGCTCTTGATGGCCCCATGTTCTCCGTGGGGGGACAGCCCTTTTGGGCTGACCCCACAGTCTTTGGACCTGTCTGAGCCTACGCCTAGGTGAGCTTTTGCCTACTAATATCCAATCCCAGTGTTATATCACATTGTAATATATACTAGTATGTTTTATGCTGTTGTATATGAATCCTATTACTGGTACTGTATTTAATTTCCTCAGATCCCTCCCTACTCTCCTGAAGAAGCAGATCCCCGCCAAACCGGTAGAGCTTGTGGGAATCTATAGGGATCCCCAATTGGTCTTTGACCCTCCTAGAGAAACAAAAGTTAAGCCTCTACCCCACAATAGGGGCCAACTATGTAAACTCGGTTTTAACATTGTAACTATGCTTTAGTCCTATTTTTCTTTCTTGTGTATGTTTTTGTATATTGTATAATTTTCAATAAATTGTTTATTTTTATACAAACCATCTATGTGAATTCTTGGGTGTCCAGATAGCCCATGCTTTTAGTTAAAGCTTTTTTCTCCCTTTCTGGTGGACTGTTACTGGGACAGTCACTACCAGTCCTCAAATACTCGTCCCCATTGTGGTCGAGGGGCTTGTCTATACATACAACAGGACACCAAGTGGATCAGGTAACCATACTCTTCTCTAAGATCTTTCATTGAAAAGTGTGGCTTATTGTTTTTCTAAAGATTTTTGATTTACATTCTTTTTTGGAATATAGCTTGTGAAATAAGGACCGGCATCTTGGTACTGAGAGATGCCACGGGGCTCTCTCGGACCAAGCAGGTCTTCAAGTAAATAGAAAGATTTCTTCTATAGCATTACCACTAATATTGTGGATGACTGTGGCAATTTGGATTTATATAATGGGTTGCACTGTTTTGAGAGACGCGTGGTTTCCTCTTTTTTCCATTGTAGTTTGCCCAAGTTTTGGATGCCGATCATTGGGGCCTTACCCCCAGCGGTTCTTGTATAGCGTGTAAATCACTTATCATACCACAGAGGGGATCTTGGGGTTCCATCGCCTTTGAGGTATCCTATGCTTTGGGTGTTCAGCACTGTAAGTTTGGGTTTGTAGAATGTGGTGACATATATGATCTTTGGATTGAATTGTTCATTAAAATGAATGTTGTGTTCACAGAATATGGTATAATATCCCTGATGAAGATAAAAAATTGTAACCTTTTCGAAATGCGTTGGATGTCCCCAAGGACTGATGTCAACTATCATTGATGGTCACACCATCCTAAGGGAATACCATTTTTCAACTGGAACACATATTATTATCCTCTATGATTCGATCAAGCATTGATATGTGATGTATAACCATGTGAAGGCCTTTTTTATGGAAATGTATATTATTCTGTGTGGCTTTTATATTTTGTACGAATAAATATGTTTT
This sequence comes from Glandirana rugosa, assembly GCA_018402905.1. Classification (NCBI taxonomy): domain Eukaryota; kingdom Metazoa; phylum Chordata; class Amphibia; order Anura; family Ranidae; genus Glandirana; species Glandirana rugosa. The sequence continues at coordinate 42,942 of BLSH010490950.1, read as the reverse complement.
TTTAAGAAAAACTACATGAATTCTATATTACTCGATTGCCTGAAAAATCCCTTTTTGCTTTTTGAGGTACACTTTTTTAATCAAAATATGGGATGTGGCAATCACACACTGGTCTCAATGTATTATATCCTTCAAATATAAACCTGCTTGGAAAAACATGACCTTTCTCAGCAAGATCATAATTAATTGGAAAAATATCATCTTTGAAATGCAGAAAAATGCTTTGTCTCTACTTTAGTTTTCTCCCAAAGGTTTTGAAGAGTAATAGAGCAAACATGAAACACTTGTGTTAGTTTAATATTAAATTTTAATAAGAAATAGTTTTTATAATGAGGTAGTTCAAATATTACAATATTAACTACTTAAGAACATAGTTTTTTTTCCCTGAAGTATCAGGTTTTATTCTTTAGCCTATAGAAGTATGTGGCTGTGAAGCAATACTGGATTTGGAGAGCTGAATTACTTCCTTACAGTACTGTACAATACATGTAGTCCCTCATCACAAGATTATTATTCTTTAATAAGTAACTACAATTTTTAACATTCATTCTAAGCCTAAGGGACATTTAATAGAGTCCTATAATGTATGATGTACTTGTACTTTTGATTCCTTTATGTTTTATAGTCAAAACTTAAAACAATTTAAAGTTTTTTTTTATCTTAATGCATTTTATGCATTAAGATAAAAAAACCTTGTGTGTGTTGCAGCTGCCCCCGCACCCCCTAACTACTTACCTGAGCCTCATCTCTCTCCAGCAATGTCCATGAGTGTCTTAGCCGTACAGGACTCTCCTCCTGATTGGCTGAGACACAGCAGTGGCACCATTGGCTCCCATGGCTGTCAATCAAAGTCAGTTAGCCAATCAGGGGACAGAGGGTCGAGGGCTCAGTGTCTCAATGGACACAGGGAGCTGTGACTCGTTTTTAGTGCCCCCATAGAAAGCTGCTGGCTGAGGGGGCACTTGACAGGAGGGAGGGGCCAGGAGAGCAGAAGAGGTGAGGAGGATCAGGGCTGCTCTGTGCAAAACCAGCCAAAAAAAAAGGAGACTTTACAATCACTTTAAGTTCAATTCACAAACAGACCAGAGCGTTAAAAAGCATGCGATAATTACCACCAGGGTTTAAGAATAGGGCCCCCAGATCCCGTCCGCCCATTTGAATGTGTATTCAGTGCATTGTACCCCTACCCATTCACCAAAAAAGTGCCACAAGGTAATAAAAACACACAGGCAGCTTTTGACAAATCTTTTTTTAAAAAATCAAAAAATAGTGTCCCTTGATGTAAATCCACCAACTTACCACAGTGGTATTTGATTTTGAATTTGATTTTAGAGGTGGTCCCACAAGACCCCAGAGGGGGGGACTGGGACCGTCGGATCCTACAGCGAGAAAGGCTGTGGATCGAACAACTCCAGGCTAACATCCCCCCTGAGATTAATGAAGTTCATAATTACAGATCCTTCCTCTGAGGTCTTTCAACCCTTGAACATGTCCCCGTCCTTGTCCCAATCCTCCCAGTATACTCCACCTGCCATATATCTCCCTTCTGGAACAACAAAAAGGAAAAAATCTAAGACTTTTCCAAAACTCTAGGCAGATGGGTTAGGTACTTTCTAAAATGTTAATAGTCGTCCTATTGGCAAAATTTAGGGCTCCGTTCAGTTTTTAATACCACTTAGCGCTGATTAGTGTTGAGCGAACCCGAACTGTAAAGTTCGGGTCCATACCGAAATTTTGGGTGTCCGGGACCCAGTTCTGGTAATTTTACTAAAAGTTCTGAAAAGTGCTGTAAAAAAGTCCTGGAAAGTCCTAGAGGTCTGCAAAAGGAAGGAAAATGGGGGTAGGGGTCAGACACGTGCCCTATAAAGAAATGGGGATAGGGAAATAACTTTAAATAATTAAAAAAAAAAAAAACATAAAATAATCAAAAGTGGAGGTGGATGTGGACTATCTTAAAACTGTGTTAGAAAAGTATAAATTAGAGAGTGGTGACCGGATGTGAGCGGCGGCGGACGTTTTCTCTAAGAGCTCCGTGAGAATCCTTCAAAATCCTTTTCCATCCTCTGCTCCAGAGTGCCGGTGAGACTCCATCCTACTAGGTCCCCTTCTACTGACCCTGCTGCCCTAGCCTGGGGGGGTATTTTGAGTCCGGACGGACTTTTTTGAATTGCGGCCTACTTGGGACACTGAAGCCGCGGCCTCGATTTCCGGACGGCCGGAGCGGCGCGATCCGGCGGATTCCTATGCCCGCTCCCATAGCCTTCTGGAGAAGCAGTGGTGCCTCTGGGGGACCCCTGGAGTAATAGAAGTGTGGAGTGGGGGAGAGTGTGGGGTCGCTGATTGCAAAAGTACTGCTGGAGGGGGGTGGAGGAGGCTGACACAGCGGCCATATTCACTGCAGAGTGCATGCTCCCTTTACAGCCAAGAAGCCTGAAAACTCGGGACAGTGTCCCTCTGGAGCAAACATTTCTCTCAGCTGTGGGTGATGAAGTATTTGGTTTGCCACTTACATCTCTCTGGTGCTGACCCCCCTGTCCCTGCATAGTGTGAGCAGCTTCAGCTATACCTCTTAGTGAACTTTTCCTACTAATCCTCTGCCTGTTTCAGGCGCACCCCCCCTCCAGTGTTCCTGGCTTGTTTCTCCTGGGAGTTCTTGCCTCATGGGATCCAAAGGCAAAGCAAAGAAATCCTGCACTCCTGCACACACTTGGGTCCTCTTTGTTCGGTCCTTGTGACCTCCCCCCCACGCGGACTTTGTCCGTCTCCTAATCATCCTTTTCAAGTGATTCTCCATATCGACTTCGACGAGTGTGATACGTCCCTGTCCCCCCAGTCGTGGTCTCTCTACATTCACCGTTTGGTTTATGAAGTAGTGGGTGTCGACTCTCTTTACAAACGAGGTCTCCCTGTGACAGGGCTCAAAAGTCCGAAGAACCGACATTTCCCTCGTACGTGAGACGTCACTTATACCGGCGACACAGTCGGAGGAGGTGGGGGGAGGTCGTCATGAAAACGTTAGTCGCTGGGGTGTGAGAGGGGGTGAGGTGTGAAGATAATGAGGTCCCCAGGGGGTCTCCG
>BLSH010490950.1:22084-35570 GCA_018402905.1 Glandirana rugosa | reverse complement strand
AAAATTTACCCTGATTCAAACATAGTGTGTTGGAAATGTGGAATTGCTGGAGCTGATTTTATACACATGTTTTGGTTATGCCCTACAATCAGAGACTTCTGGAGTAGGATTTTGGTCTTTATTGAAGTGCTCACCACTATCCATATTCCCTCAAAGGTGGAAATTTGCCTGCTGGGACTAGTGGGGGACCTGGCCCATCGCCGGGCGATCAGAACCCTCCTGGGCCTGCTCCTGTTTTATGCCAGGAAGGCTATTCTCCTGCGCTGGAAACAGGCGTTGGCCCCCACGCTTGATTCTTGGAAGGCGTTGGTGAACTCGGTGGTTCCTCTATATAAAGCCACATATGCCGCTAGGGGGTGTCCAGCTAAATTTGATAAAGTATGGCATATTTGGCTGGAATCAGACTCTACTAATGCTTCTCAGTAAGGGCCGGGACAGGTTTGTTTAGAGTCACTCATCTAGATGGTGTATACTCCTCATGAGTGTGCCTCCCCACTATATCTGTGTGACAATTGAATAGCATGGTTTCCATGATACCCCTGATTATATCCTGTGGGTTGGTGAGGCCTTCTGGGCCGGGCGTCGGGTAGCTACGAGCACTTTTAGGGGCATTGTTTCTGTGCCTTATGTTCAATGTTACTTTTTTGTGTTGTTTTTACTATAAGCCTGGGTATGCCCAATAGGCTTTGTTTTGTAAACAATTGGAAAAACCTTCAATAAACACAACTTTTCAAAAAAAGAAAAGTATAAATTAGCGGGGAGAAGCCATATCACTGTTCTAAGAACAGTGATATGGCTTCTCCCAGCTAATTTATACTTTTATCACACAGTTTTAAGATGATTGTACATTCTACAAGCATCTTAAAACTCTGTGAGAAAAGTATACATTAGCCGGGAGAAACCATATCCCTGTTCTTAAAACATCTTCAAACTGTGTGTGAAAACTATCAATTAGCGGGGAGAAGCCAGATCACTGTTCTAAGAACAGTGTTATCTCATATCACTATTCTTAGAACAATGATTTGGCTTCTCCCCACTAATTGATAGTTTTCACACACAGTTAGAAGATAATTGTAGAACAGTGATATCATATCACTGTTCTACATTGTAGAACAGTGATATGATATCACTGTTCTACAATTATCTTCTAACTGTGTGTGAAAACTATCAATTAGCGATGAGAATCCAGATCACTGTTCTAAGAACAGTGATATCTCATATCACTGTTCTTAGAACAGTGATCTGGCTTCTCTGTCCCGAAGTTCGGCCGAACCAGCAGAACCTGAACTTCCAGAAGTTCGCTCAACTCTAGTGCTGATGTATAATTAGGCCACTGCCTGATGCACAATGATGTGAGCATGATTTAAATTTTTTTCTTTTGTAACAGATATCACAACAGTTAGGCATCTGCCCTCTAGATGGAGGGCAATTGGCCCCTGCAGTTGCTTGGGCTGTTGGTGATATCCCCGCACAGCGAGCATGTGACCCCTCTGTTTGAGGAAGCGTGGCTTTGCAGCGCTCCCTCTCTCGCTTGCGTGCATTCCTCCCACAGCCTGCACGATAATACAAGCCACAAGTCATACGAACATTGTGGGAGGGGTCAGGCACGATCGCGCTGGGCACAGCTGCTGCTGATCTCTGTGTTGATCGTGTTGGGATTATAATGTGAGCTCTCACACAGCCTCGGCATACGGCTGCCCCACTGGAGACCACGCACATGTATATCATCACTAAGGTGTGCTTAGTTCCCTTTTCATTAGGAGACTTTGTTTTCCCCACGTGTAATGGACTCTTTTTGCATCTAGTCTTATGTTTGTTTGCTCTGCACCTTCCATAGGATATCCACTGACGCTGGAGGTTGCCATCAAAGTCCTCCTTTTTTAACTGTGCTTACCAAGCGATCCTGTATGATTTGGATGTATATATCCAACTGTGATCTACTCTCCTTATCCTATCCGGTCTCCAGTGCGGTTATAACTACCGTAACATATGCCCAGGGTGGGTCATCTCTACCCTGGAATATGACATTTACTTTCTACCTATTCTATGGTATCTTGGTCCTTTTACTTTTTGGCTCTCAGGTGGCAGGTTTGCAGTGGCTTTATCCCCTCCCCAAGGCTCCCCTTCCTCTCCCTCCCTCTCCCCCCTCCTTCTTTCCCCCTCTTCCCCCCTCCCCTTTTCCTCCCTTCCTCTCCCCTGCCTTTACTTTTTCTTTCCCCCCTCCCTCTTGCCTCTTTTTTCACTCCGCCTGTCCCCCCTTTTCTCCCCCCTCCTTCCCCCCTGGTCTTTCGGTCCTCCTTTCCTTTCCCTCCCTCTTCCCCCCATCCCCCCTTTTCCTCCCTCCCCCCCCCCCCCCCCTTCCCCACCTTCCCTTCCCTTCCCCCCTCCCCCCTCTTCCTGTCCCCCTCCTCCCCCTCCTTTCTTCTCCTCCCCCTTTCCTGACCCTGGGTCTGGGTCCACTCTACCCCTTCAGCACCCATCATAATCTGATACCACCACCGGGTGTCTCTCTCTATTAGTTTAAAGTCATCTTTGACTTGATATGGCTATTACTTATCTATTATAGACCAATACCGCTGAGCTCTTGATAGTCCCCATGTTCGCCGTGGGGGGATAGCCCTTTTGGGCTGACCCCGCAGTCTTTGGACCTGTCTGAGCCTATGCCTAGGTGAGCTTTTGCCTACTAATATCCAATCCCAGTGTTATATCACATTGTAATATATACTAGTATGTTTTATGCTGTTGTATATGAATCCTATTACTGGTACTGTATTTAATTTCCTCAGATCCCTCCCTACTCTCCTGAAGAAGCAGATCCCCGCCAAACCGGTAGAGCTTGTAGGAATCTATAGGGATCTCCAATTGGTCTTTGACCCTCCTAGAGAAACACAAGTTAAGCCTCTACTCCACAATAGGGGCCAACTATGTGAACTCTATTTTAACATTGTAACTATGCTTTAGTCCTATTTTTCTTTCTTGTGTATGTTTTTGTATATTGTATAATTTTCAATAAATTGTTTATTTTTATAGAAACCATCTATGTGAATCCTTGGGTGTCGAGATAGTCCATGCTTTTAGTTAAAGCTTTTTTCTCCCTTTCTGGTGGACTGTTACTGGGACAGTCACTACCAGTCCTCGAATACTATAATCAATACTGATGATGACACCCTCTATGTTCAATTTGTGACAAGTTTCTTTTTGGCTCATTCTTTTTAACAATAGGGACGAGCTGTCTAAAGTTGCAGCCGCGCTACACAAGGTCCAGCTGGAAATGGCGCCGAACACGGTTCCCAGCGTCTCTATATTGCGCATGCAGGGTTACTGCGTCACGTGCGATAGCGTCATATCTGGAGCTGCCGGAAAGACGCTTGCGTAGGAAGCCCATCCTCGGGATGTAAACATCCGGAAGGGTTGGGCTACCTGTAGAGACTAACACCGCCAACATGGTTAATTCCCACCCCTTGCATCAGCCAATGGCCAACCGCATCTGGGCAGGAAAACGCTAAGGCCCCTCACTGATACAGTGGGGGCCTTTTTGTGCCGGGATGGTGTGGGCATACATTCCGCCTGGGGAAAGGGAAAGAATACATTGCCACCACCAGTGATAAACACCCCTGGGAGGACGGCAAGCAAGCTGGGCTAAGAAGGCAGTAACAGAGAAAGTGACCAAAATGGAATTGCATGCACAAAAATATAGTGCGACGTAACAATGCATCATTTTGCAATTTTACATTTTATTCTAAACAAAAAGAATTTGAATCAATTATACATAAATGTCTACAATTAATAAACCAAACCCAAAGGGTGTGATGCATGTTTTGTCCTTCTTTACAAGGACCAGTGAATAACCTGGGTCAATTGGAGTAACTGCCCTAATTCATCCCATAGAGCCCAAAAATCCATTCACTTAATCTGATTTTCCTGAATCAGATTCCTCCAGAAAAGGCCTGAAACTCTCAGCCTCATTTAAACCAGGGGGTGGTGGCATCCAAGTAAATGATTATACATCAAACATATGCACAGTATGCAAATTTGCAATTTATACTTACCACTTGGTCGTCATGTGGCAAAGAGACAAATACAGAATGCCAGAGGTCAATTTTACGGTAATAGACAGAGTTCACATTCAAGCCAGAGGGCGTGATTGGAATAAAGTTCTGCTTCAGAGCAAAATGCGATGGATCATTTACTTGGATGCCACCACCCCCCTTGGTTTAAATGAGGCTGAGCGTTTCAGGCCTTTTCTGGAAGGATTTGATTCAGGAAAAACAGATTAAGTGCATGGATTTTTGGGCTCCATGGGATGAATTAGGGCAGTTACGCCACTTGACCCAGGTTATTCACTGTTCCTTGTAAAGAAGGACAAAGCATGTATCACACCCTTTGGGTTTGGTTTATTAATTGTAGAAATGTATGTATAATTGATTGAAATTCTTTTTGTTTAGAATAAAATGTATCATGGAGACTCTTGGAATTGTTGTATTTGTTCCATGACCCTGAGTCTCATATTGCAAAATGATGTATTGTTACTTCGCACTATATTTTTGTGCATGCAATTCCATTTTGGTCATTTTCTCTGTTACTGCCTTCTTAACCCAGCTTGCTTGCCATCCTCCCAGGGGTGTTTATCACTGGTGTTGGCAATGTTTTCTTCCCCTTTCCCCGGGTGGAATGTATGCCCACGCCATGCCCGGCACAAAAAGGCCCCCACTGTATCAGTGAGGGGCCTTAGCATTTTCCTGCCCAGATGCGGTTGGCCATTGGCTGATGCAAGGGACGGGAATTAACCGTGTCGGCGGTGTTAGTTTCTACAGGTAGCCCAACCCTTCCGGATGTATACATCCCGAGGATAGGCTTCCTATGCAAGCGCCTTTCCGGCAGCTCTGGATTAGACGCTATTGCGCGTGATGCGGTAACCCCTGCATGCGCAATATAGAGATGCCGGGAACCGTGTTCGGTGCCATTTCCAGCTGGACCTTGTGTAGCACGGCTGCAACTTTGGACAGCTCATCCCCATTGTGGTCGAGGGGCTTGTCTATACACACAACAGAACACCAAATGGATCAGGTAACCATACGCTTCTCTAAGATCTTTCATTGAAAAATGTGGCTTATTGTTTTTCTAAAGATTTTTGATGGGCTGTCTTTTTTGGAATATAGCTTGTTAAATAAGGACCAGCATCTTGGTACTGAGAGACGCCACGGGGCTCTCTCGGACCAAGCAGGTCTTCAAGCAAATAGAAAGGTTTCTTCTATAGCATGACCACTAATTTTGTGGAGGACTGTGGCAATTTGGATTGATATAATGGGTTGCACTATTTTGAGAGACGCGTGGCTACCTCCACTTGTTTTCCTCTTTTTTCCTTTGTAGTTTGCCCAATTTTTGGATGCCGATCATTGAGGACTTACCCCCAGCGGTTCTTGTATGGCGTGTAAAGCACTTATACCACAGAGGGGATCTTGGGGTTCCACCGCCTTTGAGTTATCCCATGCTAGGGTGTTTGGCACTGTAAGTTTAGGTTTGTAGAATGTGGTGACATATATGATCTTTGGATTGAATTGTTCATTAAAATGAATTTTGTGTTCACAGAATATGGTATAATATCCCTGATGAAGATAAAAAATTGTTACCTTTTCGAAACGCGTTGGATGTCCCCAAGGACTGGTGTCAACTATAGTCATTGATGGTCACACCATCCTAGGGGAATACCATTTTTCAACTGGAACACATATTATTATCCTCTATGATTCGCTCAAGCATTGATATGTGATGTATAACCATATGAAGGCCTTTTTTATGGAAATGTATATTATTCTGTGTGTCTTTTATAATATTTTGTATGAATAAATATGCTTTTTTAAGAAAAACTACATGAATTCTATATTACTCGATATCCTGAAAAATCCCTTTTCGCTTTTTGAGGTACACTTTTTTAAGCAGGTTTATATTTTACTACAAAAATCATCTTTGGAAACGTAAACAAATATATTCATAATTTACACCATAAGTAATTTTTGGAACCAAGCTAATTTCAATTAATGCATTTTGATCCATTTATCCAACTAGTGCCAACAAGTTAGCTAAAACTTTGACAAGCACTAAAAGATGAAATCCCAACCATTTTATATATTAGGAGGTATAATTTTATTGTATCTCCAAGTTTTTCCAAGCAAGTTTAAATGTTACTACAAAAATCATCTTTGGAAACATAAACAAAATAATCATAATAAGATGATTGAGCCTACAGTTTTCATAACAATATTTCAATAAGAATAATATGGCAAATTGACTTAAAGTATTTTACTATTTACACCATAAGTAATTAATGGAACGGAGTTAATTTTAATTACTGTATTTTTATCCATTTATCCAACTAGTCCCAACAAGTTTGTTAAAACTTTAACAAGCACTAAAAGATTAAATCCCAACTGTTTCATAAATTAGAAGATATATACTGTGATTTTATTTTATCTCCAAGTTTTTACAAGCAAGTTTAAATGTTACTACAAAAATCAACTTTGGAAACATAAAAAAATATAATCATAATTAGTTGATTGCGCATACAGTTTTCATAACAATATTTCAATAAGAATATTATGGAAAATTGATTTAAAGTATTTTACTATTTACACCATAAGTAATTAATGGAACTGAGTTAATTTTAATTACTGTATTTTTATCCATTTATCCAACTAGTCCCAGCAAGTTTGCTAAAACTTTAACAAGCACTAAAAGATGAAATCCCAACTGTTTTAAAAATTATGAGCTATATACCATAAAATTATTTTATCTCCAAGTTTTTACCAGAAAGTTTATATCTTACTACAAAATTTTTGGAAATGTAAAAAAAAATAATCATAATTAGATTGCATGCAGTTTTTCTTAAGAATATTTCAATTAGAATATTATGAGAAAATGGTTTAAAGTATTTTACTATTTACAACAAGTAATTATTGAAACCGTGTGAATTTCAGTTAATGTGTTTTTAAATTCTCCAACTAGTCCCAACAAGTTAGCTAAAATTTGACAAGCACTAAAAGATGAAAGCCCAACCATTTTATAAATCAGGAGATATAATTTTATTTTAAGAACTAGTTAATTTCTTTGCATTATCTATGGACTATATTTTCTGTATTTTTGGGTAAAAAATAATTTTAATATAGAAACGTGTATTCTCTTTCAAACAGCAAGTTTTCACAAAAAGAAAAAGTTTTTCCTTCTCACTGTCAAATTTTTCTGATATATAAGTTAGACATTAGACATTTCATTGATTTGGTAAGACCTACAGAAACAGAGACAGAGTCATGGGGACTGAAACTAGGATTAGTAATGTGGAAGATCAGTTAAATTCTTTACAGCACCTATCTGATCAATATCACCTCCAACTAAACGCTGTGCAACAGAAACAGGAGGAACTTGAAAATAGATTATGCAGAAATAACTTTTGCTTTTTAGGAAGGGGACTGATCCTGTGGACTTTTTGGAATCCCTCTGGACTATTACTTATGACAGAAGGAAATCTCTCCCACCTTTGCACCTCTCACTTGCAGGGGCACCTCTCAGAACTTTTATTACTAAAGTACTAGACTTCAGGGAACACAATCCGGTTCTGTGACTCACCAGGGATATGGGCAATGTACCTTTTCAAAACACCACTGTGGCTGGTTTCCCAGACTTTTCTAAAGAAATGGCCAAGCAATGAGTTAGGTTTGTTAAGGCCAAATTAAAGTTGATCTTTTCTCTCTTTTTTTTTCCTGTACCTCCTTTATTCCTGACCACAAGCTGCAATCACTTGGTTGTTAGTATTTGCTCTTCCTGAACTCATGAGTTGCATAAGTTTACTACTAGGGGTTTCCCTCTCCCAGCTGGTTTAACCCCTTCTTTTCTCCTCACTTCCCAACATTATTGGGCTTGAGGTTGGGTTCACACTCATGCGAATTTAATGCGGGTTTCCCTGCAACCAATAAGCATGACAGGAGTCTGTGACTGGCTCTCAATGGAGCCGGTTCACACATCTCCAGGGTGGCTATGGAGTGTGTCTTTGGCTCTGTTTCAGGTCTGAATTCAGGCAAAAATTCAGGCCTGATTCATCCCTGAAATGGAGAACAGGGACGCACCAGACCCCTGCTGTGAGTCGCATCTGAATTAAGTGTGAACCAAGCCTTAAACGTCTAAACAAGCCTAGTTGGTGTGGCCTCATTATAAATGCTGGTTTACTTCTCTAACTTCCTCATCTGGAGTCTTTAGTGTTGCCTGTTATTGGTGCTGTCTTCTGATACTTTATTCCTCTGTTTATTACTTTTGTTTTACAGTCTGCATGTTAAGGTGCAGAGACTGCAAGGGGAGACAATTTGTTAATACTAGTGCACACACTATTTGGGGATGTGAGGTGGCCATTCTCCTATCTTGCTTCCTTAGAGTGAGTTGTTCATCTTTGTATGTTAATATTTTTCTATGGTTTACACATGCAAGATTTTTCACCATGTGCTATTAAGTGTTATAAGTGAAATGCCTTGCTTTGTCATACTAATGTTTGTTTTTCTTTACAGTTCTGGGAGTTATGTTGATACAAAGTGGGGTAGGAGTAGAGGGTTGGAATAGGTTAGGATGGGTTGTTATGCAAAAAAAAATCCTGCACTCAGCGCTAAATAGATTAGTGGTAATTGTGATGAAAAATAAATTAAGAATGGAAAAAAAACACTGAAGTGAAATAAATGGTGCTGCACACTAAGCAGTGTCAGGATACAAACAATACAACTGCAATAAAAGTATAGATGCGCTGTCCCTTTAAATTATATATCAGAATGTATAACAAATTCATGTTATCCCTTTTAATAATTTCACAAAATACATGATATACAGGATGTGAAAACACAAATAGTGTCATATTATAATAGTTTTGACAAAGGCACTTTTGGGTGGAAACACACAAACAATTTATCCGAGATTATTTAAATATAAGAAGATTTTATTGCAGTCTGCTGGCGGTGCCCACCAAAGTGTTTTCAAGTTACCTTTGCAGTGTGCAGCTGTTGGTCTGGCACCTGCTTGTCTGCTTCCATTGGATTCTGACTGTAAGCTTGTAGCACTGATTTGTATATTTACAAACAAAATTTCTGCTTGCTTAGCAGAGGTATAGACCCCAAACATTAACAGCAGCCTGGTCATAATACAGCAAGAACTGCCAGCTCCTCAACATCATGCATACATAAGTAGCTTTTGATAATACTAAATGCTCTAAGACAGTAGCAAGCTCATACAAGTCAGGGCCCCATCACAGATGCCAGTTCATCATATAAAAGGAATGTAGGAACTATAGTGCCTTACCTTTACATAGAAAATTTCATTCAGTTCAGTTATACTCACAGAGGATAGTAGAAATACAACATAAAACATACAAGTCAGCACACCTCTCAACTGAACTCACATGCACAATGATGTTAGCACTAAAGCTCCACTTGGACAACATGGCTTATCTCCCCAAATTGTTGTCAAATCACTCCTCCTAGGTAATGCTAAAATGGAACATATTTCCTTTTCCTTTAACTCTTTTATTCTGAAAGCTGAACTCGTTTTGGCTTTACCTACTTGTGGATGCATCTTTCATTTCCCAAAAATTGCTTTTCTTTGAAGGAATGATATGATTCTTGATTGTCTGGGGAACCTTTAAAATGTATGTTAACAAGGTGGATTGTATGCTGTTGGGATAATTTTACATTGGGAGGACAGTATTAGGATGGCTTACTTAATGCTGCACCCATGGTTATTAGTGTTTTTGACAGTTGTTCAGCTCTAAACATTAACTGCTCAAAATCACAAATTTTGCCTATTGATTTCTTCCCTTTTACTAGTAACCAGAGCTCACTTTTGTTTTTTGTTTTTTTTCTCAATCAAATTTTATTAAAGATAAAAGAACAGATATGGAAATTTTAAGTCACATTGTTACATTCACAGCGTATACAAATGTTAACAAACAACTTCGTTATTGCAAATTTTAAAGATTTTAAGAACACAAGAATTGAAGGTTTATTCAGGATTTATGGAGGAAGAGAGTAGGTTATAAGATGATATTAGATAATTGTCATTACAAAAAGAAACAAAAATTCTTGCATGATAATCAACTACTCTTCCTATGCAACAATGGGGAAGTAAACACAGATACATCCATTGTCAGAAGGTAACTGGTGCCAGTGATAAAAGTCATAGAGATCTGGAAGGGAGAAATGAGATAAAGAAAAGAGAAAGAGAGGAAAAGAGAGAGAAAAGAGAGAAGAGAGAGAGAGGCGATATAAGAGGTGCTAGTCATCCCCTTAATACTGGGGGATATTAATAATAGGGGAATATCGTATATCTCACATAGTGTTTTGATGTCTACTTTGTGAATATCCTTATAAATTCGGTTAAGTTAGTCAGTGGTTTAGGTTGTTAATTCTAAAAATGTATCTGACTGCGTGAATAGGAGCCAGTTTTTCCATGAATTGTAAAATTGAATCGTATTTTCATAGAACTAATTTCCTCCATCTTGTATGTCAAGCTTACCTTCTCAATCCAATCTTTAATTGAAGGTACTTTTGTTGATTTCCAGTGTAGAGGAATTAGAACTTTGGCAGCATTTAGCAAGTGTCTTGTCAATGAGTGTTTATAACTGCGAGTGGAGAGCTGATTTATGTGAAGGAGACAGGCTTTAGCGTCATACTTAATCGGAGTGTCAGTGATATGTTTTATCCATCGAGTAATGGAGTGCCAGTATTCTTGAATTAGGGGGCATGACCACCAAATGTGGATGAGAGAGCCTGTTTCTTCCCCACATCTCCAGCATTTATCTGAGATTAAAGGGGACCACCTCCTAGTTCTATGGGGAGTGAGGTACCATCGAGAAATGAGTTTGTAGGAAATCTCTTGAGTTTTCGTGCTCAAGGAGCATTTATGTGTAAATGTGCACGCTCTCTCCCATTGAGTGTCAGATATTTGACATGAGAAGACTTTTTCCCATTTTTCTTTGAAATTCACAGGGGCTTTGCAATCTGCACGTATTAGCCAGTTATAGGATAATGAAGTCGAGTTTTTTGTCTGCCTCTTATGTAAGCAAATATCTTCCAGAGGAGTGAGTGTTCTAGAGTATAGCTTATGAGTTTTTTGTTCTTTAGTATATCATGTATTTGAATGTATTCCCAATAGCCAGAAAGTGGTCCATTCAACCTACCCTTCAGTTCCTGAAAAGATTTCACTTTGTTACCTGAGAGGCAGTGGTAGGCTAGCAGGCTGTCCTGATCATGACCTGAGATGGGTCTTGATGAGTTTGATTGTGAGAGCATTGGGGAAAGCAGTCCAGGGTGAGAGGTTAGGTTTTGTTTTTTTTGCAATGGCATGTAGTACTTCAAGAGTTGTGTTTGTCAATGGATGGAGCTTTTTATTGGGGGACATAAATGGATCCTTTGTCCATGGGAGATAGTATAGATTAATGTTGTTGCAGTGAGATTCTAATTCAACCCATTCCTTATCCTTGCTATGGCAATGCCAATCAATGACTCTTGCAAGATTCGTAGCCTGTTGATATTTCTGATAATCAGGGATGCCAATCCCTCCCATATCTTTGGGGCGGGTTAGTCGTTTTAGATTCAGTCTGGGTTTTCTGTGTGCCCAGATAAATTTCCTTTGGATGTCATTCAGAGCTTTGAAAAAGGAGATAGGTATTTTGATAGGGAGGGCACTAAAGTAGTATAATAGTCTTGGTAGAATAGTCATTTTCAAGATAGCGGCTCTGCCGAACCAAGAAAAGTGCTTTAAGGACCATTTTTTGAGATCTAATTTTATATTTTTGAGAAGGGGGTGAAATTTGATTCAAAAACGGTGTCTAGGTTTGGGGTTAGTTTAATACCAAGATATTGTAATGTTTTGGACTCCCATTTGTATGGGCAGTTGTCTTGAGCTAGTTTTAGCTGATTTGATTTTAAAGAAATGTTAAGGGCCTCTGATTTGTTGTGATTGATCTTAAAATTTTATACATAGTTGAAGGTCTTGAACGTTTTGTTTAAGTTTGGGATAGAAATGTGAGGTTGTGTAAGAAAGAAAAGTAGATCATCTGCGTACGCAGCTAATTTATATTCCTTTCTATTGACCAGAAAGCCATTAATTGATTTGTCTAATTTAATTGTTCTAATTAAAGGTTCTAGGGCGAGAATGAACAATATAGGGGACAATGGGCAGCCCTGTCTAGTACCATTGCTAATTTTGAAAGGTTCTGAATAGATGTTATTGATCTTAATTTTGGCTTGCGGATTCACATACAGTACTTTGATCCAATTTAACATATTATCCTTAAGACCAATGTGAGAGCATGTGGAAAACATGTATGGCCACGAGACTTGGTCGAAGGCCTTCTCCGCGTCCGTGGATAGAAGGCCCTCTATATTTGAAAGATGTGCGAAGTGGATCAAGTGGAGCGTTTTAATTATGTTGTCTCTGGCCTCTCTTCCAGGCATAAATCCTACTTGGTCTGGACCTATTATTTTGAAGAGGAGTGGTTTAAGTCTGTTAGCTAATATTTTCGTTAACAACTTCAAGTCGATGTTAAGTAGTGAGATTGGTCTATAATTCGCACAGTCTTGATGATCTTTGCCCGGTTTGGGAATGACTGCAATGTGTGCCATAAGGAAGGAGCTGGAGTTGTAATTCGATGCAGTTAGAGGTAGAGGTGAGGTGTTCGGTTAATAAATGAGCGTATAATTTATAGTATTGTGTAGTGAAACCATCAGGACCTGGGCTTTTGCCCAGTTTTAGCTCTTTAATTGCCCTTAGAACCTCTTCTTGGGTAATCAGTTTTTCTAGGCATTCTGCATCTTCCTTGTTCAGAGAGGGGATCTGGCTGTTTTTTAAGAAGTTTTGGGTTGCTTCATCTCTGTTAACTGAAATGTGTGGGGGTTTTCTATGCCCTTGGAGGTTATACAATTCCAGTAGTAATTGTGAAAAACCTCTGCGATCTTTTCAGGGGTATGAATTACATTACCCTTAATATCACGTATTGAATGTATGTGTCGGCTAGTGTTAACCTCTTTAACCACTTCAGCCCCGGAAGGATTTCCAGCTTTAGGACCGGAGCCCTTTTTGCGATTCGGCACTGCGTCGATTTAACTGAACATTGCGCGGTCGTGCGGCGTTGTAGCCAAACGAAATTTGCGTCCTTTTTTTCCCACAAATAGAGCTTTCTTTTGGTGGTATTTGATCCCCTCTGTGTCATTTCTGATCACCGCTATAAACAAAAGAAGAGCGACAAGGAAGGCCCCGACTTCACCAATTTCTCCAATTGTGATCGGCTGTGTATGTAAGTTATGCACTATAATTCCCATTACATTAAGTATGGGGACTTTTCTAGCGTCTCCAAAAAGTGTTAATGATGACCTTAACATATTGGAGGTTCCCGTATCTTTTGGGGGTGTGTAAAGTCAATTGTCTCTACTTCGTTGGGTTTTGAAGAATTTTTTGTCGG
>BLSH010490950.1:0-22074 GCA_018402905.1 Glandirana rugosa | reverse complement strand
TTATTTTTATTAGTAATGGCGGCGATCTGCGATTTTTAGCGGTACTACGATATTGGGGCGGACATGTCGGAACGTTTTGACACTTTTTTGGGACCATTGGCATTTATACAGTGATCAGTGCTATAAAAATGCACTGATTACTGTGTAAATGCCATTGGAAGTGAAGGGGTTAACCTGCAGGGGGTGCTCTAAGGGTTAAGTATGTTCCCTGGGCATGTTCTAACTGTATGGGGACTGCCCTAGCTGGGGAAGGGAAGTGGTCACAGCCTTCGTATAAAGGAAGGCTGTGATCACAGCCCTTCCCCCTTCACAGAACGGAGGTCCGTGTTTACATACACGGACCTCCGTTCCTTCACTCCGGGGGGGCCATCGAAGCCGCCGCACCCGCTCCCTGGCCCTCCCCGAACACAGTGAGCGTTATCGCAGCCGCCGTCGTATGACGGCGATTTGCGATAACGAGCCACTTTGCCGCCGTCAACCTGCGGTTGGCGGTCGGCAAGTGGTTAAGAGCCCTAGCCAAAAGCTTGCCAGTTTTATCACCATGTTCATAGAAAACCTGCTTTCTAAAGAAGAGTGATTTTGGGGTATTTAGATTTAAAATTTCTTGTAGTTCTTTTCTGAGGGTGGTCTATTCTGATTCTACTTTCACAGATAGGGATTGTTTATGTTGGGTTTCGAGCTTATATATTTTCTTTGTTAAGTTGTTAATCTCCCTTTCTTTATCTTTTTTCTTTTTAGAACCCCATTTCATTAACTCTCCTCGGATTACACACTTGTGAGTTTCCCAATTATTTAAAGGATTTGTCTCTTCACTTAGATGTTCTTCAAAAAATTTTTGGATTTTGTTGTGAATATCTATTTGGATCACCTTATCTGTCAGTAAGGTCACATTCAGTTTCCAATTGAAGTTTGGTTTAAGTTTAGTCTTTTTTTCAAGAGATAATGTGGTGGGAGCATGATCTGAGATTGTGAATGATCCTATCTGTGCTTTTGAGACGGATTTTAAATCTTTTTGGGTTATGAAGATCATATAAATTCTAGAATAATGTTTGTGTGGTTTGGAATAAAAGGTAAAATCTTTTTCTGTGGGATGTGCTAATCGCCATGTGTCTACAAGTGTTAATGATTGGAGAAGGATCTTAATTCTTTTCAGAATTTTGTATGAAACAAGCGTATGGCCGTTAGATGTATCTTGTTTGGGGTCCATGGGCAGGTTGAAATCTCCTCCCAATATGATGCAACCTTTTGCGAACCATTTCAGTTCATTCACAATTTTGTTGCAAAGCTGATATGTGATCTATTCGGGAAGTAAACATTAGCCAATGTGATTGGGTCGTCTTCCCAAGTGCCCCTAAGGAACAAATAACGACCTTCAGGGTCTATAAGTTGTTGGGATAGTAAAAAAGGTGAGTTTTTATTTATTAAAGCAGAGACCCCTTTTGTTTTCGCGTGTGGGTTTGTGGCATGGTAAGCTTTAGTAAAGATATTGTTTGTTATTTTGGGGATGTTTGTACCTTTAAAGTGCATTTCTTGGAGAAACACTATGTTAGGGTTGTTCTTTTTAAGTTCTGATAGTAGCTTGGTCCTTTTTTGTGGAATATTGAGTCCATTTAAGTTGTGTGAGATTATGTCTGGAGATCTGTGCAGTGAGGAATATGTCATAGTTATCACCTCTCTCAGAGAGAAATCAAGAAAGGAGTAGAAAAAGGAAAGATAAAGAAGTAGAAGTTAGTAAGAGAAGGACAGACTTCTCGAAAACTCAAAGAATTTGAACCACTCCTTTTAGAATACTACTAAGCTCCACTCAGAGCTCAAAGGTAGTAGTTCATAAACAATTAAGAAATAGTTCTAATTGGATGGGATTAAATATTCCTTCAAGTGTGAGTTTCTTTAATTGTTTAGTCTCGGGGGAAAGTGGGAGGTGGGATGTGCGGAGGTTGACTTACAGAGTCAGGCTGGGGGTAAAAATATATACTGTTATAGTGTTGGGTTTTAGATATGAGATTTGTATGCTAACGGGCTTTCAGCCTTATTGAATCTAGTGAGAAAAAGCCTGTTCAGCAGGTTCTATTTGTATGTAATTTAGTAGACACTCAGACCTGAAGGAAAAAATGGAGTAACAATTGTTAACATGAAACAATTTGCAACCCTGTGACTTCATTCTATTAGGAAGAATGAGTCTATTATAAGCTGGTTCAATTCACCAGCTTAAAAGTTAACAGCATACGTTGTACTGAAAAACCACAAACGAGGTCACCGCCCGCGGACCGCCCCCCCCCCCCAGCCGGGACAACCAGTGGGGGACACCGTCCGCACGCGCACCCTCCCCTTAACATGGGGGGGCATGTTCATATCAATAACAGATCAAAACTTACACAAGCAATTAGGACATATAGGCATTCTTAGAACTGAAGGTCCTGTACCAAAGGATCTGCGTAAAATTACGTGATCACCTCGATACAGTTCAGAAGAAGCCAAAGGAACTAAAAGTAACTCTTGGAGGCATAGAATGTAAAAATTGACTTGAAAGTCTGGACCACCAAGCCCAAAAATAGGGTCATTGAAGATAGAGTCTGTTTGTGGGGTAGTTATTGTTCTGTATACCCTTCTCTGGCAATACAGTATATAACAAAGTAAGCCCAGAGTTTGATTTTTGCCTTAAGCTGTAAGGTTGAATATCATCCATTTAACATAAAGGCCATAACTTCCGTATTGGCTAATTTGCCGTTATGTACTACGGTTTGGTGGGAAGTAAGAGTATATGTAAAGAGAGGCCAGATTAATGGGAACCTGGGGGGAAAATAGGGAAATATAACATACCGTGACCTTATGAAGGAGTTACCAAACAGAGGGTGTTTAGAAGAGTCAGAAATATTCCCGCTGTACTGTCTGTGGGATCTTCTCTTCTTTATAAAGCTTTGGCTTCATCCGAGAATGAAAACTTGCATAACAGCTTAGTGAAAGAGAAATAAATGTTAAAGAACAAAAACGTGAAACAAAGATAATTATATTCTAGGATGCAAAACCACAAGTTGTGCCCTTTTTTGGTGGCCCGTTAAATGATCCATCTCGGGGGTTCTATATAGAAAAATGAAACAATGAACCAGACAAATTTTAGGGGAAGTAAGGGTTATTATGACTATTTTCTTTGCGACAGCAACGCTTTGAAGAGAAAGGTATGCTGTGTGGCTCGGGGGACGACCAAACTATATCCTCCTTTAACGTTGGTCTTTTGTTCTGGGAGTTTTAGCCAATGGGGAGCACTTCTCAGTATGGTTCATCTTTCTGCTTTGCTTGCCTTTTGTGAGGGGAGAATAGGAGAGTGAGGAATTTGGGGAGGAAGTCTCTTGGTTTGAAAGTGGAGGTGACAAGAACTCTGCATACCAGTCCAGGAGTGCGATGTACTCCAGATGTAGGTTTTCACAGAAGGAAGGTAACTCGTCCGGGGTACGCAGGAAGAATTATTTGCCTTGGAAGGTTGCTTGGAGAGTGAAAGGAAATTTCCACCTATAGGTAATGTTTTTTTCCTTCAGTACTTCAAGAAGAGGTCTAAGTGCCCTTCTGTTTTTAAGTGTAATAGGGGATAAATCCTGGAAAAGGAAGATCTCCTTTTCATTAAATACAATTGCGTCACTTTGTCTGGCTCTCTGGAGGATCTCTTCCGTCAGTGTAAAGCTGGTTAAGCAGCATATGATGTCTCTTGTAGGAGCATCATCTGAGGCTCTCGGTTTGAGTGCCCTGTGTGCACGATCAAACTCAATAGGAGATTCTACTGGTCTATCAATTAGGTTGTTAAATATTGAACTGAGTGCAGGTCTGATTTGATCAGCAGCAATGGACTCTGAAATTCCACGGACTCGAATATTATTTCTCCTCCCGCGGTTATCTAAGTCCTTCAGTTGCCTATTCATAGAGATAAAGTGTTGTGAGTGGGTGTTAGTGACAGTCTAGCCTGGCAATAGCTCTGTCCCTTCTCTTGCCTGCACGTTCGTTGGTTGACATTTGCTCTGTGAGCATTAGAATGTCAGCTTTTAGGTCAGTGATAGCGGTGGAGAAGGAATTTTTTATGTCTGCTGCGATTTCCGTCATATCTGCATATGTAAGAGGAGAATCTTGGTGGGTGTTATGTCTTACCAGGTCCTCTGAGGTTGCCAGTGAAATGTTGTCGTCTTCATCCTCCGTTTCTCTACTATTTTTCTTTGTTGGTACCATTTTTTCTGAAGTTCCTTTTTCCTTAAAAGAATATTTCTGAAAGTAGGAGGGAAATTGTTTGTTATTGCTAGTCGAAGAGGAGCGAAGAGAGCGGCCAGGAGTGTTAGTGTTGGTTATGGTGAATCTGTCCATGTCTTATGGGGTAAAAGAAGCTTAGAATAGAACCTTCATAGGCTTACTTGCCCCTAGCTAGCACTGGGATTGTTAGCACATGAGCATATCGTTATATATGGTGATAATGATGTTGAAAAGTTCTTGGAGTTATGTAGGTTACACCGCAAGTGCTAACCTACATAGCCATAGGTAATTTCCTCTAGACCTTTATGTCTCTTAAGGCAAAATGTGGTGGAGCTTATTTAAAGCAAATTGAATTAAATTCCCAGTAATGTAGAAGGTCTTTGGGAGACAAAAATACAAGGAGCGGACTGGGCCCCTGTATCAATTTAAGAGTCCTTTGAATTAGCCCTTTTTTCTATTGTGGATCCAGCATGGGGTTAGGCTTTGTTTGATAGAGATTCTGTTAGAAGGGGGTGTCTCTTAAAGGCCTTTGGGAACAAACGCCGCATGTGCGGTGCTCCGTCGGGCCGAAAATTTAGCCCGGTGCTTTAAGCGCGGCCTACCCCGCTTCTGGGAAAAGTTATTTTTCAGCCCCCAAAGTATAGCCAACGATAGCTGGGAGACAGGGCAAAGGTATGGAGGTGTTTTACCTCTGGATGGAGCTTCTGTAAGGAGGATTCCTTTGGATTGTGTGATTTCCAGACGGAGCTCCTCTATCCAGCGTCTGTCCTCCACGCTCGCCAGGCCACGCCCCCAGAGCTCACTTTTGTTATGCAGGACTAGTATATTTAGACATTTCAGTATAGATATTTCCAGGGAATTTCAGAACTGTATGTATTTAAATGGTGAACCTATGCTTACTAATGTTAAAATTAAGATTTGGCATATTGTCTAGGCTCCAAATAGGTGCCATTGTTATAATAATTCTTCTCCCTGCAATCCTTTATTTTCTTTAGCGCTCTCCAATAGAGTTGAGCGGACAACTGGATGTTCGGGTTCGGCAGGTTCAGCCGAACTTCGCAAAAAAGTTTGGGTTCGGCCCCGAACTTGACCCGAACCCCATTGAAAACAATGGTGACCCGAACTTTTGGGCACAAAAATGGCTCTAAAAAGTCCTGGAAAGGGCTAGAGGACTGAAAACGAAGCAAAATGGGGCAAGTGTAGGACAAGTGCCCTGCAAACAAATGTGGATAGGGAAATAAATTAAAATCACATAAAAAAATAAAAAATGGAGGAGGAGGTGGATGTGGAGTAGGAGGTTGAGGAGGCCGTGACTGTGGCAGTGTAGGTGGTGGAAGTGGCGGTGGAGGAGGAGGATGAGGTAGCCAACACTGTTTTTTGTTTGTTTGGGTTTTTTTTTGAATTGGGGTAGCCCCCAAAAAATTGAGACATATTTTAAAAAAAGGATACGTTCACTTAACCACTTCAGCCCCGGAAGGATTTGCTGCTTTAGGACCGGAGCCCTTTTTGCGATTCGGCGATGCGTCGCTTTAACTGACAATTGCGCAGTCATGCGACGTTGTACCCAAACGAAATTTGCGTCCTTTTTTTCTCACAAATAGAGCTTTCTTTTGGTGGTATTTGATCCCCTCTGCGTCATTTCTGATCGCCGCTATAAACAAAAGAAGAGCGACCATTTTGCAAAAAAACCCAAATTTCTTACTTTTTGCTAAAATACAAATCCAAAAAAAAAATATAAAAAAACATTTTTTTTCACCGTTTTTGGCCGATTTATATTCTTCCTCATATTTGCGATAAAAAAAATCGCAATCGGCGTTTATTGATTGGTTTGCGCAAAAGTGGTCGCGTTTACGGATGATGAGAATTAATTTTTGGGGTTTTTATTTATTTATTTTTTTTACTAGTAATGGCGGCGATCTGCGATTTTTAGCGGTACTGCGATATTTCAGCGGACATGTCGGACTATTTTGACACTTTTTTGGGACCATTGGCATTTATACAGCGATCAGTGCTATAAAAATGCACTGATTACTGTGTAAATGTCATTGGCAGTGAAGGGGTTAACCTGCAGGGGGCGCTCTAAGGGTTAACTGTGTTCCCTGGGCGTGTTCTTACTGTAGGGGGACTGCCCTAGCTGGGGAAGGGAAGTGGTCACAGCCTTCGTATACAGGAATTGCCGATCAGCGGTCGGCAAGCGGTTAAGTCAGTGGTTCTCAACTCCGGTCCTCGGGACCCACTAACAGGCCAGGTTTGCAGGATAACTGAAATGAATCACAGGTGATATAATTTGCTGCTCAGTGATTGCAGTATTTTAGTCTGCATCTCCCCAAGGTAATACTTAAAATCTGGCCTGTTAGTGGATCCCGAGGACCGGAGTTGAGAACCACTGACTTAAGTATACCAATGGCTGTGTGAGACCAGTATAAATGGCTATTCTGCACAAGGTACAGACAAGTCTTGTGGGATCCATGCCTGGTTCATTTTAATAAAGGTTAGCTTGTCCACGTTGAATGCGGAAAGGCGGCTGCGCTTGCCTGTGATAACGCCCCCTGCCCTGCTAAACACGCGTTCAGACAATACACTGGCTGCAGGGCAGGCCAGCACCTCCAAGGCATAAAGAGCAAGCTCAGGCCATGTGCCCAATTTGGAGACCCAGAAGTTGAATGGGGCAGACCCATCAGTCAGTACGTGTAGGTGTGTGCCCACATACTGTTCCACCATGTTGCTGAAATGCTGCCTCCTGCTAAGACCTTGCCTATCAGCTGGTGGTGCTGTTTGTTGTGGCGTGCTGCTGACAAAGCTTTTCCACATTTCGGCCATGCTAACCGTGCTTTCTGAGGTGCTGGCAGTGCCACAGCTGCGTTGGCGACCTCTTCCTCCTCCTCTGCCTTCGCCTTGTGCTTCCACATTTGGGAATGACCTCAGCAGCGCGCCTACCAGTGTGCGCTGGTAGTCGCGCATCTTCCGATCACGCTCCAGTGAGGGAATTAAGAACGGCACGTTGTTCTTGTAATGGGGATCCAGCAGGGTGGCTACCCAGTAATTAGCACAAGTTACAATGTGGGCAACTCGGCTGCCATTGCGCAGGCACTGCAGCATGTAGTCGCTCATGTGTGCCAGGCTGCCCAGAGGCAAAGACAAGCTGTCCTCTGTGGGAGGTGTATCATCTGTGTCCTCTGTATCCCCCCTGCCATGCTCCAGTGATGCTCACGAGCTGCGTTGGGTGCCACCCTGCTGTTAACACGGTTCCTCCTCCTCCTCCTCATCATCATCCTGGTCCTCCTCATCCTCATCATCCTGGTCCTCCTCATCCTCCAGAACTGTGCCCTGGCTTGAAAATTTGTTACCTGGCCTATGCTGGTGCAGGAACCCACCCTCCAAGACACTTGTGAATGGCTGGCCTGATAACTGTGGAAATTACCCCTCTTCCTCCTCCTCCTGTGCCACATCCTCTTTCATCTTCGACCGAACAGTTTTTTCAAGGAGACATAGAAGTGAGATAGTAACACTGAGAACAGCGTCATCGGCACTGGCCATGTTGGTGGAGTACTCGAAACACTGCAATATGGTACACAGGTCTCGCATGGAGGCCCACTCGTTGGTGGTGAAGTGGTGCTGTCCTGCAGAGCGTCTGACCCGTGCGTGCTGCAGCTGAAACTCCACTATTGCCTGCTGCTGCTCGCACAGTCTCTCCAGCATGTGCAAGGTGGAGTTCTAACTTGTGGGCACGTCGCATAGGAGGTGGTGAGTGGGAAGGCCGAAGTTCCGCTGCAGCGCAGACAGGCGAGCAGCAGCAGGGTGAGAACGCCGAGAGCGCGCACAGACGGCCCACACTTTCTGCAGCAGCTCTGACATATCCGGGTAGTTTTTTAGAAATTTCTGCACCACCAAATTCAGCACATGTGCCAGGCAAGGGATGTGCGTCAAACCGGCTAACACAGAGCTGCTACGAGATTTTGCCCATTATCGCACACCACCAGGCCAGGCTTGAGGCTCAGTGTCAAAAACCACTCATCGGTCTGTTGTTCAATGCCCGTCCACAGCTCCTGCGCAGTGTGGGGTTTATCCCCCAAACATATCAGTTTTAAAACAGCCTGCTGTCGTTTCCCCCTGGATGTGCTGAAGTTGGTGGTGAAGGTGTTACGCTGACCGGATGAGGAGGTGGTAGAGGAGGAGGAAACGGAGTAGGAGGAGGAGGCTACAGGAGGCAAAGAGAAATGCGCCAAACTGCTATCCGCCTCAGGCCCACCCACCACTACATTTGCCCAGTGTGCAGTTAGCGAGATATAGCGTCCCTGCCCATGCTTACTGGTCCACGTATCAGTGGTTATGTGGACCTTGCCACAGATGGTGTTGCACAGTGCACACTTGATCTTGTCCCCGACTTGTTTGTGCAGGGAAAGGATGGCTCGCCTGGAAAAGTAGTGGCCAAGTACTGCCACCGCCATCAGGATTTTAAAATTGTCCGTGTCCACCAGACGGAATGAAAGCATTTCAAAGGCCAGGAATTTTGAAATGCTGGCATTCAGGGCCAGGGATCGCAAATGGGTAGGGGGGTACTTCCTCTTTCTCTCCAGTGTTTGGGAGATGGACAGCTGTAAGCTTCCATGGGACCATGGTGTGGAAATGCTTGGGGACGGTGCCGGACATGGTGGCGTTGCTGTCACATTGTCTGTTTGCTGGGTGGCAGGTGACACTGGCACTGTAGAGGTGGAGGAAGAGGCCGAGGCAGCAGCAAAAGAGGAAGCAGGAGGAGGCTGAGACCTTTCTTGGATTTTGAGGTGCTTATTCCACTGCAGCTTGTGCTTTGCATGTAGATGCCTGATCATGCAGGTTGTGCTCAGGTTTAGAACATTTATGTCTCGCTTCAGGCTCTGATTGCACAGCTTGCAAACCACTCGTGTCTTGTCGTCAGCACATTGTCTGAAGAACTGCTACGCCAGGGAACTCCTTTTAGCTGCCTTTGGTGTGCTAGGCCCCTGGGTGTGGTAGGTAGTAGCAGACGTACTGTCCAAGGTACGGTCGCTCCACTTTTACAACCTGCTTCCTCTTTTGCTGTGCTGGTGCCTCTGTGTGACCACCACCTCTTCCTCCAAACTGCACACATCACTCGCATGATCTTCATTCCATGTGGGGTCTAGGACCTCATCATCCTCCACATCATCTTCCACCCACTCTTCACCACTGCCCTCCTTGTCAGTCTGCACACTGTAGAAAGCAGTTTCGTCATCATCAGAGACGTGCTGTGGTGGTGTTTCCATGTCCTCATCCTGAAACAGAAGTGGTTGGGCATCGGTGCACTAAATGTCTTCCACTTCTGGGGCAGGGCTATGTGGATGGTCCAGGGAATGCATACCAGCAGAGTCATCAAAAAGCATAAGAGACTGTTCCATGACTTGGGGCTCAGACTGCTTGGCTCATTTACAAGGGGCTGAGATGAAAGACAGATGGTTATGGGGTTCAGGTGCCAACTATGAGCTTTCAGCAAGGGAACAGATGGGAGACAATGTGAAGGAACTGGAGGCATTGTCAGCCACCCAATCTACTATCGCCTGTATTTGTTCTGGCCTCACCATTCTTTGATCGGCATTCGGGCCTACCATATGACATTGAAGGTTCTGTCGGCTACTCGCACCTGAGGAAGGTGTTTCACTTGTGTGTGTAGCTGGCACAGATCGACCACATCCTCTCCTTGCAACAGGAGCTCCAACACCACCAACACCAGCAGCACCAGCAGCACCACGACCACATCCCTTATTTCATGCTCTCCTCATTCTGGATGCAAATGTACTATTTAGCACAAATTTAGATTATTTTTTATAATGGTAATCTGTCCCTCACACCAGCAGCAGGAACCTCTCCCTACACCAGTATGAGATGATTTTATAACGGTAATCTGTCCCTCACACCAGCAGCAGGAACCTCTCCCTATACCAGTATGAGATGATTTTATAATGCTAATCTTTCCCTCACACCAGCAGCAGGAACCTCTCCCTATACCAGTATGAGATGATTTTATAACGCTAATCTGTCCCTCACACCGTCAACAGGAACCTCTCCCTATACCAGTATGAGATGATTTTATATCGCTAATCTGTCCCTCACACCAACAGCAGGAACCTCTCCCTATACTAGTATGAGATGATTTTATAACGCTAATCTGTCCCTCACACCGGCAGCAGGAACCTCTCCCTATACCTGTATGAGATGATCTTATAATGCTAATCTGTCCCTCACACCAGCAGCAGGAACCTCTCCCTATACCAGTATGAGATGATTTTATAACGGTAATCTGTCCCTCACACCAGCAGCAGGAACCTCTCCCTATACTAGTATGATATGATTTTATAACGGTAATCGGTCCCTCACACCAGCAGCAGGTACCTCTCCATATACCAGTATGAGATGATTTTATAACGCTAATCTGTCCCTCACACCAGCAGCAGGAACCTCTCCCAATACCAGTATGAGATGATTTTATAATGCTAATCTGTCCCTCACACCAGCCGCAGGAACCTCTCCCTATACCAGTATGTGATGATTTTATAACGCTAATATGTCCCTCACACCAGCAGCAGGAACCTCTCCCTATACCAGTATGAGATGATTTTATAATGCTA
This sequence comes from Glandirana rugosa, assembly GCA_018402905.1. Classification (NCBI taxonomy): domain Eukaryota; kingdom Metazoa; phylum Chordata; class Amphibia; order Anura; family Ranidae; genus Glandirana; species Glandirana rugosa. The sequence continues at coordinate 11,224 of BLSH010490950.1, read as the reverse complement.
ATCTGTCCCTCACACCAGCAGCAGGAACCTCTCCAAATACCAGTATGAGATGATTTTATAACGCTAATTTGTCCCTCACACCAGCAGCAGGAACCTCTCCCTATACCAGTATGAGATGATTTTATAACGCTAATCTGTCCCTCACACCAGCAGTAGGAACCTCTCCCTATACCAGTATGAGATGATTTTATAACGCTAATCTGTCCCTCACACCAGCAGCAGGAACCTCTCCCTATACCAGTATGAGATGATTTTATAATGCTAATCTGTCCCTCACACCAGCAGTAGGAACCTCTTCCTATACGAGTATGAGATGATTTTATAACGCTAATCTGTCCCTCATACCAGCAGCAGGAACCTCTACCTATACCAGTATGAGATGATTTTATAACGCTACTCTGTCCCTTACACCAGCAACAGGAACCTCTCCTTATACCAGTATGAGATGATTTTATAACGCTAATCTGTCCCTCACACCATCAGCAGGAACCTCTCCCTATACTAGTATGAGCTGATTTTATAACGCTAATCTGTCCCTCACACCAGCAGCAGGAACCTCTCCCTATACCAGTATGAGATGATTTTATAACGCTAATCTGTCCCTTACACCAGCAACAGGAACCTCTCCTTATACCAGTATGAGATGATTTTATAATGCTAATCTGTCCCTCAAACCAGCAGCAGGAACCTCTCCATATACCAGTATGAGATGATTTTATAACGCTAATCTGTCCCTCACACCAGCAGCAGGAACCTCTCCCAATACCAGTATGAGATGATTTTATAATGCTAATCTGTCCCTCACACCAGCCGCAGGAACCTCTCCCTATACCAGTATGAGATGATTTTATAATGCTAATCTGTCCCTCACACCAGCAGCAGGAACCTCTCCCTATACCAGTATGAGATGATTTTATAACGTTAATCTGTCCCTCATACCAGCAGCAGAAACCTCTCCCTATACCAGTATGAGATGATTTTATAATGCTAATCTTTCCCTCACACCAGCAGCAGGAACCTCTCCCTATACCAGTATGAGATGATTTTATAACGCTAATCTGTCCCTCACACAAGCAGCAGGAACCTCTCCCTATGCCAGTATGAGATGATTTTATAACGCTAATCTGTCCCTCACACCAGCAACAGGAACCTCTCCCTATACCAGTATGAGATGATTTTATAACGCTAATCTGTCCCTCACACCAGCAGCAGGATCTTCTCCCTATACCAGTATGAGATGATTTTATAACGGTAACCCGTCTCACACAGCGGCGGCAGCATCCTCTCCCTACACTAGCCTGAGAACATGTGACATGCAGCGCTACGTGACTCCAGCTCATATCGAGGCTGGGTCACATGATGCACTGGCCAATCACAGCTATGCCATGCCATCTTTCTCTCCTCATTGGCTCACTGGTTTTGGTTGTTATCAGCAGGAGCCAATGGCAATGCGCTGCTGTCTCAGCCAATGAGGAGGGGAGTCCCAGACAGCCGAGTCTCTCATGCAACATCGCTGGATCTAGATGGGCCTCAAATAAGTATTAGGGGGGCTGGGAGGGTGCTGCTGTACACAGAAGTTTTTTTTTATCCTAAAACATAGAATGCATTAAAATAAAGAAACATTCTGCCTTTACAACCACTTTAAACCTTTTATCTGGGGCTCCAGCAGATAAAAAACTGATATATTCCACTCAAAAACATCTTAAAGATTTGGGAAGTCTGGCACTGCCAGAATTCAGTTAATACTTAATATTTCTACTGGTACACTGCTGAAGTCCCTTGGTTTAGGCAGCTTATGGTCCCTAACAGTATTACTAAACCTCCCCAAGACCATTTTTTCAATTACAGGATTAAAGGCTAGATAGGTCTAAAGTCTTTCAACCTGAGGTTGACTCGGTGTCTTACAGGGGTTGTAAATCCTCATGGTTTTTCACCTTAATGCATTCTATGCATTAAGGTGAAAAACCTTTTTGTTGCAGCTGCCCCCGATCATTCCCACGCCGGGGACGAGCCTAGCAGCCCCAGCCGTGGGCTCCGGTCCTCATTGGATAGATTGATAGCAGGGGAGCCATTGGCTCCCGCTGCGGTCAATCAAGTTCAGTGATGCGGAAGCTGGAGGCGGGGCCAAGTCCTGTTGTCTGTGTCAATGGACGCAGCAGCAGGACACGGGAGGGTACTCATACGAGTGCTCTGAGGTAGAGCAATTTGCTAACGGGGCACTCGAAGTGGAGGAGCCAGGAGCACCGTTGGGGGACCCCAGAAGAGGAGGATCAGGACCACTCTGTGCAAAACCGCTGCACAGAGTAGGTAAGTATTACATATTTGTTATTTAAAAAAAAATAAAACCTTTAGTATCGCTTTAAGCTATAGGAAATAGATATGTCCAAACTAGGTATTCTGGGGGTAATTAGTTACACCCCTATGCCTAAGCTTTGCATAGTGCCACACAGCTCTGATGTAGCCATGGTATCATTTTTTTAACTAAGACCTTACGGATGGGCAACGCAAATCCCCTCAATGAGGAATTTCATTTACTGAATTCTATGCTTTTCTGATACCTTCAGCTTAGACATGCAGTTTGGGCCATATTACCTGTGCTTGCAGATAATTGTTTGGCAACCTCTATGTTTATAACTTCTCCCACACAAATGATTTCAGAATTCTACTCAGCCCTCCTGGGCCCCATGGCTTGAGCTCATGCTTATTATAGAAAGATTAATAGAAAGATTTTGTGAGATTTTGGGTTCTATTGACAGTGAAATCTGGAATGAGGTTCTAATCAACCATTGATTAGTCTCCCTGAAAATTAGTGATAAGCTCACATGTCATTATACATATTTGCTGCCAGTTCCATTAACAAGATATAATAATCTTAACCAATTTCACACTAAGTGTCAAGGGACCCCTGGCTGATTTTTTTTTCTTTTTTTGAGCTCCACTGTGCAGTGCTTAGTCGATCCCCTGTGAATAAAAAAGCAAACATTGAAATCACAGCACACAAAAAAATGCATTAAGGGTACAGAATAGGACCAAACTATGAAGAGGAAAGGTCTCAATCCTTGAACTCCCTGTGGCACAAGGCTACTGACAGAGGCAATACATACTATGGCCTACCTAGACCAAAACCAAGTGGACCCTGCTCCCTAGGGAAATGCCAGAGCTGGTCCTCCAAGTACTTGGTGAGTATTGAGGAAGAGAGGCCCCCTAGTTGGAAAGAGGAAAAAGACGCTAAGGCCTTTCTGTCTCTGTGCGAAAAAAAGAAAACAAAAACACGTGCAGTGACATGCCCATGATAAAAAGTGGGTAAAATAAAGAAAAAGTGCCAAATGCAGTAACATAAGGGAGACCTTATGATTAAAGTTGAGCGGACACCTGGATGTTCGGGTTCGGCGGGTTCGGCGGAACTTCGCAAAAAAGTTCTAGTTCGACCCCGAACTTGACCCAAACTTGACCCCGAACCCCATTGAAGTCAATGGTGACCTGAACTTTTGGGCACTAAAATGGCTCTAAAAAAGATCTGGAAAGGGCTAGAGGGCTGCAAAAGGAAGCAAAATGGGGGTAAGAGTAGGACAAGTGCCCTGCAAACAAATGTGGATAAAGAAATAACTTAAAATCACATAAAAAATAAAAATGGAGGTGGATGTGGAGTAGGAGGTTGAGTAGGCAGTGACCGTGGCGCTGTAGGTGGAAGTGGCAGTGGAGGAGGAGGTAGCCAACACTGTTTTTTGTTTGTTTTTTTTTTCTAATTGGGGTAGCCCCCAAAATATTGAGACATATTAAAAAAAAAAGAATAAGTTCACTTAAGTATACCAATGGCTGTGTGAGGCCGGTATAAATGTCTATTCTGCACAAGGTACAGACAAGTCTTGAGGGATCCATGCCTGGTTCAATTTAATGAACGTTAGCTTGTCCACTTTGGCTGTGGACAGGCGGATGCACTTGTCTGTGATAACGCCCCCTGCCATGCTAAACACACGTTCAGACAATACACTGGCTGCAGGACAGGCCAGCACCTCCAAGGCATAAAGAGCAAGCTCAGGCCGTGGGCCCAATTTGGAGACTGTTCCACCACTGAAATGCTGCCTCCTGCTAAGACGTTGCCTGGTGGTGCTGTTTGTTGTGGCATGCTGCTGACAAAGCTTTTCCACATTTCGGCCATGCTAACCCTGCCTTATGAGGTGCTGGTGGTGCCACAGCTGCGTTGGCGACCTCTTCCTCCTCCTCTGCCTTCGCCTTGTGCTTCCACTGAGCCCCCGGTGTCATTTGGGAATGCCCTATGCAGCGCGTTTAAAAGCATGCACTTGTAGTTGTGCATCTTCCAAACACGCTACAGTGAGGAAATTAAGGACGGCAAGCTGTTCTTGTAACGGGGATCCAGCAGAGTGGCCACCCAGTAATCAGCACAAGTTACAATGTGGGCAACTCGGCTGTTGTTGCGCAGGCACTGCAGCATGTAGTCGCTCATGTGTGCCAGGCTGCCCAGAGGCAAAGACAAGCTGTCCTCTGTGGGAGGTGTATCATCTGTGTCCTCCATATCCCCCCAGCCACGCTCCAGTGATGCCCACAAGCTGTGTTGGGTGCCACCCTGCTTTGAATACGGTTCCTCCTCCTACTCCTCATCCTTGTCCTCCACATCCTCCAGAACTGTGCCCTGGCTTTTTTACCTGGCCTATGCTGGTGCAGGAACCCACCCTCCAAGCCACTTGTGAATGACTGGCTTGATAACCATGGAAATGACCCCTCTTCCTCCTCCTCTTCCTCCTGTGCCACATCCTCTTCCATCATCGCCCGAAGTGTTTTTTCAAGGAGACATAGAAGTGGGATAGTAACGCTGAGAACAGCGTCATCGGCACTGGCCATGTTGGTGGAGTACTCGAAACACCGCAATATGGTACACAGGTCTCGCATGGAGACCCACTCATTGGTGGTGAAGTGGTGCTGTTCTGCAGAGCGACTGACCCATGCGTGCTGCAGCTGAAACTCGACTATTGCCTGCTGCTGCTCGCACAGTCTCTCCAGCATGTGCAAAGGGGAGTTCCACCTTGTGGGCATGTCGCATAGGAGGCGGTGAGCGGGAAGGCCGAAGTTCCGCTGCAGCGCTGACAGGCGAGCAGCAGCAGGGTGAGAATGCTGAAAGTGCCCACAGATGGCCCGCACTTTCTGCAGCAGCTCTGACATATCCGGGTAGTTTTTTAGAGGCTTGAGGCTCAGTGGCAACAACCACTCATCGGTCTGTTGTTCAATGCCTGTCCACAGCTCTTGCGCAGTGTGGGGTTTATGCCCCAAACATATCAGTTTTAAAACAGCCTGCTGTCGTTTCCCCCTGGATGTGCTGAAGTTGGTGGTGAAGGTGTTACGCTGACCGGATGAGGAGGTGGTAGAGGAGGAGGAAGCGGAGTAGGAGGAGGAGGCAACAGGAGGCAAAGAGAAATGCCCTACAATCCTCGGTGGTGGAAAGACATGCGCCAAACTGCTATCCGCCTCAGGCCACTCACCACTACATTTGCCCAGTGTGCAGTTAACGAGATATAGCGTCCCTGCCCATGCTTACTGGTCCACGTATCAGTGGTTATGTAGACCTTGCCACAGATGGCGCAGTGCACACCTGATCTTGTCCCAGACTTGTTTGTGCAGGGAAGGGATGGCTCACCTGTAAAAGTAGTGGCGGCTGGGAACCACGTACTGTGGGACAGCCACCACTCTCAGGTTTTTAAAACTGTCCGTGTACACCAGTTGGAATGACAGCATTTCAAAGGCCAGGAATTTTGAAATTCTGGCATTCAGGGCCAGGGATCACGAGTGGGTAGGGGGGTACTTCCTCTTTCTCTCCAGTGTTTGGGAGATGGACAGCTGTAAGCTTCCATGGGACCATGGTGTGGAAATGCTTGGGGACGGTGGCGGACATGGTGGCTTGCTGTCACATCGTCTGTTTGTTGGGTGGCAGGTGACACTGGCACTCTAGAGGTGGAGGAAGAGGCCGAGGCAGCAGCAGAAGAGGAAGCAGCTGGAACCCGAGACCTTTCTTGGATTTTGAGGTGCTTATTCCACTGCAGCTCGTGCTTTGCATGTAGATGCCTGATCATGCAGGTTGTGCTCAGGTTTAGAACATTTATGCCTCGCTTCAGGCTCTGATTGCACAGCGTGCAAACCACTCGTGTCTTGTCGTCAGCACATTGTCTGAAGAACTACCACGCCAAGGAACTCCTTTGAGCTGCCTTTGGTTTGCTAGGTCCCTGGGTGCGGTGGATATTAGCAGGCGTACTGTCTAGGGGACGGTCGCTCCACTTTTGCAACCTGCTTCCTCTTTTGCTGTGCTGATGCATCTGTGCGCCCACCACCTCTTCCTCCAAACTGCACACGTCACTCGCATGACCTTCATTCCATGTGGGGTCTAGGACCTCATCATCCTCCACATCATCTTCCACCCGCTCTTCACCACTGCCCTCCTTGTCAGTCTGCACACTGTAGAAAGCCGCAGCAGTTGGCACCTGTGTTTCGTCATCATCAAAGACGTGCTGCGGTGGTGTTTCCATGTCCTCATCCTGAAACAGAAGTGGCTGGGCATCAATGCACTCAATGTCTTCCACTTCTGGGGCAGGGCTATGTGGATGGCCCACAGAAAGCACACCAGCAGAGTCATCAAAAAGCATAAGAGACTGCTGCATGACTTGGGGCTCAGAGTGCTTGGCTGATTTACAAGGGGCTGAGGTGAAAGACAGGTGGCCATGGGGTTCAGGTGCCAACTCTGAGCTTTCAGCAAGGGACCGGGTGGGAGACAATGTGAAGGAACTGGAGGCATTGTCAGCCAACCAATCTACTATCGCCTGTACTTGTTCTGGCCTCACCATTCGTTGAGGGGCATTCGGGCCTACCATATAACGTTGAAGGTTCTGTGGGCTACTCGCCCCTGAGGAAGGTGTTTCACTTGTGCGTGTAGCTGGCACAGATGGACCACGTCTTCTCCTTGCAACAGGAGCTTCACCAACACCAGCAGCACCAGGACCACATCCCTTATTTGACGCTCTCCTCATTCTGGACTCAAATGTACTATTTAGCACAAATTTATATTATTTTTTAAACCGGCAATGTGCAATTTTGTGCAAGAAATGCACAGCAAGGTGCAAATATACTATGTAGCACTATTTATTATTCTTTTTTTTTAAACCCGCAATGTAGACGCACTTTTTAATTTTGTGCAAGAAATGCACAGCAAGGTGCAAATGTACTATGTAGCACTATTTATTAATAATAAAAAACAAAGAATAATAATTTATTATTCTTTTTTTTTAAACCAGCAATGTAGACACACTTTTTAATTTTGTGCAAGAAATGCACAGCAAGGTGCAAATGTATTATGTAGCACTATTTATTAATAATAAAAAAAAGAATAAAAAATTATTATTCTTTGTTTTTAAACCAGCAATGTAGACGCACTTTTTATTTTTGTGCAAGAAATGCACAGCAAGGCGCAAATGTACTATGTAGCACTATTTATTAATAATAAAAAAAGAATAATAAATTATTATTCTTTTTTTTTAAACCAGCAACGTAGACGCACTTTTATTTTTGTGCAAGAAATGCACAGCAAGGTGCAAATGTACTATGTAGCACTATTTATTAATAATAATAAAAAATAATAAATTATTATTCTTTTTTTTTTTAAACCAGCAATGTAGATACATTTTTTATTTTTGTGCAAGAAATGCACAGCAAGGCGCAAATGTACTATGTAGCACTATTTATTAATAATAAAAAAAGAATAATAAATTATTATTCTTTTTTTTTAAACCAGCAACGTAGACGCACTTTTATTTTTGTGCAAGAAATGCACAGCAAGGTGCAAATGTACTATGTAGCACTATTTATTAATAATAATAAAAAATAATAAATTATTATTCTTTTTTTTTTTAAACCAGCAATGTAGATACATTTTTTATTTTTGTGCAAGAAATGCACAGCAAGGCGCAAATGTACTATGTAGCACTATTTATTAATAATAAAAAAAGAATAATAAATTATTATTCTTTTTTTTTAAACCAGCAATGTAGACGCACTTTTTATTTTTGTGAAAGAAATGCACCGCTGGCTGCAAATGTATTATTTACAATATTTATTTTTTGTTTTTAAACCAGCAATTTAGGCGCACTTTTTATTTTCGTGCAAGAAATGCACCGCTGGCCGCAAATGTAGTATTTAGAATTTTTTTTTTTTTAAATCAGCAATGTAGACGCACTTTTTAATTTTGTGCAAGAAATGCCCCGCTGGCTGCAAATGTAATATTTTGCACAAAAAAAAAAATGTTTTTAATTTGTCTAACTGCTATGTAAAAGCAGTATTTAAATATGCCAAAATGTTGCCATCTGAACTAACAGAACACAATTAAAGTTTTGTCCCTGACACACAAGCAGTTGCAAGTGCACTGCACTTGCAAAAATGGTTGCAAACGCCCACCTAACAAATAGAAAAATTGCTTAGGTTTTATATGAGGCACTTTGCTTAGCAAACAAAATGTACTCTAGCAAACAAAAATCTCCTATAGCACCCACCCACCAATAAATCGCTGTTTTTAACAGATTTTCTAAAGCTAATCTGTCCCTCACACCAGCAGCAGCATCCTCTCCCTAGACTTGTATGAAATGATTTTATAAAGCTAATCTGTCCTTCACAGCAGCAGGATCCTCTCCCTACACTAGTATGAGATGATGTGACATGCAGCACTACGTGACTCCAGCTTATATAGAGGCTGGGTCACATGGTGCACTGGCCAATCACAGCCATGCCATTAGTAGGCATGACTGTGATGGCTTCTAAGGGCAAACGAGTGAAACGCTTGTTGATTGGCTGCCCTGCAGCTATTCAAAAGGCGCGAAAAAATATCCAAACCCCGAACCCGGACTTTTTCTCAAATGTCCGGGTTCGGGACACGGACACCCTAAAGTCCGGTACGAACCCAAACTTTACAGTTCGGGTTCGCTCAACTCTACTTATGACCAGTACAAAAATTTCTCAAGAGGCATGCGTAAGAAAAGCAGTTAGTAATGTGTCCTAGTCCCAGCAAAAAACACAATGGTGTACTACTGGCAAAATGTGTTTTCAGGTACCCCTAGGTTACCATTCCCAGGGTGCACATCACTGGGAGCTCCTTGTGCCTCCCAGCCCCTGGCCAGACAAATGCAGCCCCAAAAAGGCATTAGCACTTAAGGAGAATCTTGCCTTCAAACCAAGACAAGCCAGGTAAACCAGACCAGAATCAACCCGGAAGAAAAAGGATCCCTCCCATTGTACATTACATTGAATTATTAATCTGCAACCCCAACTGTCAAGGGGAGCTGGCATTCTGTTCTGATAACTGATAGAAACACATACTACACTTGATCTTAGCCAAAAGGCCAAGAAGTCTTGGCTCCTTTTTCCACCTGCTCCAGTACTGCCCACAGATACAGGCTTACTGAAAACAATTGATAATCTGTTTACATGATGTCATAAGTTCCCCATTACAACTAGTCCCTTAGCTATGCCTGCTAGATCCTCCTGAGTCTTTGGAATTAAACATTTATCTGTGCCCTTTTTTGCACCTTTTTTTACTGCTAAGAAGCTGAAAGCTAATTTGTGGATCCAAGCTGGGATACTTACCTTACAGTAATGGAAAGCAGAGATTAATAAAATACTCTATGACCACAAAGATCGCCTACAAAAAAATCAGAAAATTTGGGGTATGTGACAGGCAGTATCTACTTGCTGTCCATTAGAAGCATCTCCTGCATGATTTTGTGTACTTCTGTGTTTAGGTCTGATGCACTTGGGGGGCACTGCCATATAATAATTTGTGATTAATTATATCCAAGTTTTAAATAGCTCTATATTTGAAACAGCACACAACACTTTTGGTTTAGGTTTCTATAGTTTCTCAACCATTATATTCTAATTATATAAACTTTCCTATATTTTTTTGCACTTATTCCTGAGAACAGTCTGTGGGTAAGACTCTCATTTAATTTGTCTTCAGCTATTTGATACATTCCCAATTGTCTGTGTAATACAATCCTATTGTGTATGCTAAATTGCAGAAACTTGTTTTATCTATTCCTTTGATGAATAATCTATGCACAATGTAGGCACGTGTCTTAGTCAGCCATGATGTTTCTACTTTATCTCCATTTCAATACTAATAACATTTCTTTTAGATAAAACAAAGACACTTATGGCTGGCCATGTGCACATTGTTAAAATGTGTGACTGTGAAGTTCTGTTTAGAACAGGGAAAACTAAGCTTTTGGTTTTCTCTGTATATTGTAAATCCCAGATCAGGATCTGGAACCAGATCAGGTTCAGGTTCTTTGAAGAGCTTTGCTTGGGAAGAAGCCTCTAATCCTGTATCCAGACCTTCCTGCAGACCAGCAGGCTGAGTTTGCAGGTGTTATAATCTAGGACCTGACAATAATTCAGGGCTCCACCTATATTTTGAAGTGATGGTGAGAACCCTTGAGAGGGCAACTGTGTGTTGTGCAATGGCGGCTGGTGCTTTATATTTTGAGGGGGGGTGACAAACAAGACATCCCGCGTCACCCCTGAACCCCCCTGACCGGTCGGTCGCTCAGTCAAACCCCCCACCCCCCTCATCGCTCATTCATCACCCCGCCAGCCCCACACTTACCTCATCTAGGTCATGGGCAACTTTGGCTCCTTCCTGCATCTTCTCTTCCTCGGCAGAGGCTTCCTCCTTGGCAGCTTCACCCTGCATCTCCGGCTTCACGGCAGCTTCCATCCTCCTTCCCTCAGCGGCCAATATGTTTGCTATTCCTCTCAGGCAATCGGATCTTAAGAACTGCTTCCTGATATATTAATTTGCTATTGTCACACAAGTGGGTGGGCTCAGTGAGCAGTGCTCTGCATTCCGAGCCCATCCTTTTTTGAAGCCAATGGATCTAATCATTATATTATATTTTATACAAATTGATACTAGTGCCTTTAAAGTCCCACCTCCAGGGTTTTTTCTGCAGTCATAGTTTGTGGATGTTGGCACATTAGGGAGTTACTATCACCAATTATCTTTGTTAACAAAAAAAAAAAAAAAAAACATTGAAATCCAAGTGTCCGGCATCCTGCATGTAGATTAATGCCCCGTACACACGGGACGACGATCGCGCGTACGACCGTGTTGAATCGTACGTTGACGGTCGTATGTAGCCTACTGACATGCACACGACAGTCGTGTGTGCAACGT
>BLSH010490831.1:1738243-1754684 GCA_018402905.1 Glandirana rugosa | reverse complement strand
GTGACAGGTCCTCTTTATTGGATAGGTTGTGGCAATCGGTGTGCTTGGTGCTGACAGTAAGCGGTAACGAGCTGTTACCGCTATCTCCTCCTCACACACGATCGGTGTGTGAAGAGGAGAACCCGGTAACAGCTCGTTACCGCGGATTCCCGTCATTTTGTGACCGGCTGTGATTGGACACAGCCGGTCACGTGGTAAAGAGCCAATATTATTGGCTCTTTACCGTGATCGGGGTTGGGCTTTGTCCGAGGGACAAGCCCGCTCCCCGATCGCCGCGTTGCGCGCCCCCGGGGGCGCGCGCACGCCACTCTGTGTCCAATGTTGTCAGTGACCGGCTGTGATAGGACACAGCCGGTCACGCGGTAAAGAGCCAAGATTATTGGCTCTTTACCCCGATCACGGAAGGCCGGGGTCCCGAGGGACACGGCCGGTCCCCGATCGCCGCGATGCGGGCCCCTGAGGGCCCGCAAAGCGGCGAAAACAAGTGGACGTCATATGACGTCCACTTAGGATGGGGAGTGCACCTTGCCGACGTATAATTACTATACGCCGGTAAGGAAGTGGTTAAATAGGTACCCACACACACCTAAATTAGAAGGTACAAGAGGCGGATGAGGCACATTCCATCTCCTAAATGATATAGGCATCTGATATCATAATTGCCAGGGATACGTTTTATGCTCCACATCTAGCAAGCCATTGAAGGAGCAGATTATACTTTAATCAGAGGTGTGGCATCCATTTAGAATGGGTGTGGTTCTATAAGAGGAGTATCCAAAACCTATCAAACAATTTAATTTTAAAATACTCCAGGAGATTGACAGAAACATAGCTAAGAATGTATTCTTCACTAGCAAAATATTATGTATCATCTTCAAATGTTTTAAAACCATGTAGTGGTCTCCCAAACTCTAAGGGCCTGATGGTGACCCCCCAGAATCAGGGAGAGCTGACATTCCTCCTCAGGGTGCAGGTAACTAGGCATGGAGGGTGTAGTGCAAGATGGAAAGATGGGCGCCAGCCACTTCTAAAATGAATAAAGACTTTTTATTTCTCTTAACAGGAACAGGGGAGAGAGGGTTAAGGCACAGGACACCTTTAGGCAAATGCAATAGCAAATTGGCAGATTCCGCAGACAAAACTAGAACTAGGGAGACAGCGATACAGAAAAGGGCCTTTAAGCTGAATGCAGCAATCTGTATTTTGTAGCAACTGCTGTCTCCTATAGCAACAACTTCTCTCACAGTATCTCACTGTAGATCTTCAAGCTCAGCTCCCAGCTACCTGCTGAACTCCTCAAGCTTCACTAACAGCTACCCGCTGTAGTCTTCAGACTTAGCTCGTAGTCTCTCACTAGACTTCTTGGACTCCCAGCTACCTGCTGGATCCCCCGAGCTCTTCTCACAGCTACCCCCTGTATTCTTCAAGCTTCACCCACGCTACCCGCTGGGTTTCTGGCCTCACAGCTACCCGCTGGATCCCTTTGGCTTGACTCACATCTATCTGCGGTACTTACAGCTACCCACCGTACTCCTTCACGCTTTACTCACAGCTGCCCACTGTATTCCTGGATGAGTCTCTACTGAAGCTTTCCCACTTACTTTACCATCCCCAGCTTGTGAAGCTTCTGCTTTGGTACTCCTTCACATCTCCATCCCTTCTAGGCTTGCCTCCGGCAACAGGAGTGGTCGCCCCTTTGTGGCAACTGCTTCTCCTTTACCTCCAGCAACAATCAGGCTCCCCTCGGGCCGAGCCTCTACACACATTTTCTTGTTAAATGTCCTTTAGATTTGCCTACGACTATGTAGTGCAAGGGCCTGCTGGATTGCATACAAATTGAAGGTGTTTAGGTTTGACCTAAAATCCTATGGGTTTGGTAAATCTAAAGAAAAAGTGTACAAGAAAATTGTATAATGCATGGCCAGCCTAATGCCTCGTACACATGGTTCGACGATCGTATACAACAGGTCGTACGAACGACCGTTGTATGTGAAATCGATCGTTAGTACGTGCGATTAGAACAGCCGACGTACGACGGTCATACAACAGGATTTGTATGAGCAAACTAGAAAACTTTGGTAGTACCAACAAGCGGTCATACGACCGTTGTATCGTGTGTACAGAGAAGTTGGTCCAACAAGTTGTATTGTCCAAAACACGCATGCTCAGAAGTCAGGAACGGCCGGACACTAATTACATGCACCTGAACTTTCTCTTTATACGTTCATAACACGTCACTACGTTCGGCTTGGTCGTACGATCGTTTAGTGCATGTCAGTATGCAAGTTACATTATACAACATACGATTTGGTCCGTTCGGTTGTACGACTGTCGAACCGTGTGTACGAGGCTTAAGTCTTAGATTTTGGATAATGAAATCTGATACCACTCTTCGTGCAAATTACATTCCAGTTCTCGCAGAGATGCTGGAGGTGGAAAGCAAGCCCGAACCTCGTTCTCCAAAATTGACCTTAGTGGTTCTATGATATTGAGGTCTGGCGACTGCAGCGCCCAGGGAAGGTGCCAGACTTTGTCTGCATGTTCGTCAAACCATGATTTGACAATACCAGCTGTGTGAATTGGAGCATTTTCGCCTTGGTAAATGGCGCTGTCTTCAGGAAACAATGTCTGCACCATGGGGTGCACATGGTTGGCCAAAATGTATACATAGTTGCTGGCAAGGTGATGATGGGGCCTGCAGAATACCAAAATATGGCTGCCCAAACCATGATTGCGCCACTACCATTCTTTTTCCATTGGCACAAGATGGTCCTGGTCTGGTAGGGGTTGAAGCAGCGGCTCGCCCATAGAGGGTGCACAGGCTCCGCCCCCCTATCCATGCGTAAGGCCCCCTGATCTACATATCAGGGCACCGGACTATGGATTCCAATGGGGAGAGTGCTTTTTTGAAGCACGTGATTAGAGACAGAGGCTCTAATAGGCTATAAAAAAGGGTGGGCTTGGGGCGCAGAGTACTGCTCCCCGATCCCACCCAGCGCTAGTGAATAAATGTAACTATTTTCACACTAAAGTTCCTCCCTGCCAATCAAGAGGCAGGTCGTGAGACCTGTTTCCCAATTGGCCAAAGCGTCAGGTGATCCTATTGGATACCTAGCGCTTTGGAGGAACAGGGAGGAGACACAACAGGAAGAGGCTGCAGGAGGAGTGGACACTGGAGCTTCTGCCCGCACTCGAGGAGAGGAGGAGATGACGCCACAGCCGCCAGCCTCGGGTAGGTGCCTGATCGCCGGCAGCCCGAGGGGGGGGTGTCAGTCCCACACCGTGGGCCGCCCGGGGAGGGGGGTTGTCAGTCCCGCGCTGTGGGGGGTTTCTTAGTCTCACGCCACAGGCCTCAGGGAGGGGGGTCGGGTTGCTGTCAGAGCCGTCCGGGGGGGTGCTTGTTTACCGCCCCCCCAAAGGAAAAACCCACCAGCTGCCACTGGGTTAAAGGAACCACAGCGCACCGAGTCTGCAGTGCTGGGAATGAGGAAAGGTAAAAGACATGGCCACTGGAGAGGTGAGTATCAGTATACAAACTCTTCTATTGTAGGGAGCTGATTATTTTATATCTTTAGAGACCTGATAGGATCACTTTAAAGGATGCTTTTATACCAAACCTGCTGATAACTGCCCTGATTTTTTTGAGGCTAAATTTCTCCCTTAGTAAATCTATGACATTATTCATAAAGGACATTTAATCTATCTTGATGCTTGAGTCCCCTTAAGGATGCTTAGAAAGCCTAACTCACGTCTGCGCTCTTGGAAATGAATCAGAAATAAATATCTTGAGAGCAATGAATTAAGCAATATCCTTTTGTCCCATCAAACCAAGGTTAGAGCTGTGCTAAATACAGTACATGATCCTTTATCCTCTATTGGTCTCATATTCATATACCTGCAGGTCCAGGCTTCTATGCAAATGAAATATTCAGATTGGCTGGCAAAACCATATTTTTCATGTATCGCTGCCCTCTTGAGAGGGGGGCAAGAAAAATCAATCCCCCCTCTGGTTCCCCTGACTCTGTGAGTCCTCTGCCACCTCTGATTGATTGAGATAAATCAAAAGTGTTTATTTAAAGAATATATTTTTGTGAAAAACTTCGACTCAACAGGTAAAGCTAAGCACATCAAATAATTCTTATAACTGGATAAGTGTTACACACACGTAAATGATATGGTATGTCAATTATGACTCTGAAGATTTAACCAATATATATATTTCAATATACTGTGCACGGGAGTGGGGCATAGGAGAGCAGGGGAGTGACTCCTGAAGTGTCAGACCACTCTCTACTTCTCACTCACATGACACCAGCAAACAGTAGATGAACAAGTATAACACCTGCAAACTTGTAGATAAACATGTACAACACCAGGATAGTAAATGCAACTATATTCAACCTGCTCTAAGGGAGAGAGTTCTTTGATGAATGCAGCTTTATAACAAACCCTGGCAGGATAGTATAGGCTCACTATGTGGGGAAGAGAATGAAGAGTAGTTGTAGTTCAATGTTCCTTGCTTGACAGTTCAGTTGATCTTCAGCCAGCCTTTGTGGATGAAATGGTATTTACCAAACAAAGGCTGATGCAACAAATTGAATTTCAAGGAAGTGTAATGTGATTGTATAAAGCACTCTTTCTGCAACAGAACAAGGAAAGCTTCACAGTGATTACTGACTTTACTCTGTGGAACTACAAATATCAACAACCCAATCTAAAGTATGAATGTTTGTACTCAGCTTCTGTTCCCAAAGTTAATGACTAGGCCTCACCTATTAGTAGATATGAAGAATCAGATTATCTGTGCACAATGTCTGTTAGGGTGGGCTTTCGCCCACTCACCACAGAGGAGCAGATGATGTATCCACAGCTGAGGATGATGATGATGATAAGAATGGAGACAATGATGATGTTGATCACTCTGGTCTCTGGCTCCTAGGATCGGCCTCCACCACCTCTCACCGCAGCTCTCCCGGATCAATCGCCCATGCGGAATGTATGGATCAGGAACAGGCCCCGCTTGCTGCAGGGCAGGTAACTCATTCTGTTCGCTGAAGTCCTGCAGGGTATCTGAGTGGATCAGTCTGTGAAAGTAGGCTGTGACTCTGCCATTTTCAGCAACAGATTTGCACCGTCCGGTGAGAGCATGTTAGGCTCTCCCACAAGGCACCTCTTTTTCCAGAAACCCCCCTTTGC
This sequence comes from Glandirana rugosa, assembly GCA_018402905.1. Taxonomy (NCBI): domain Eukaryota; kingdom Metazoa; phylum Chordata; class Amphibia; order Anura; family Ranidae; genus Glandirana; species Glandirana rugosa. The sequence goes on along the minus strand of BLSH010490831.1, from coordinate 1,749,488 downwards.
TCCACAGCCTGTTGGTAGATGTAGTTCTTCTCCAGTACAGCCAGGGGGCAAATCCTCACCAGTAAACTACAACCCCCCAGAGTGCATCTCTCTCATGTTATTGTTAGAGTCGCAGATTAGTAAACTGGAACTAGGGGAAACAGCTGCATTGAACTTAATGGCAGTAACGTCTCTCTGTTGCCGGAGTGTGAATACCCAGCTCCTGGCTACACTTTCCCCCCACTTAAAGTCTTCGGTCCCCAAATGCTCAGGGATTTTCAGCTACCACTTAAGGAAGAAAATATGATTATCAACTTAATCAGCATTTATATTCAACAAATATTGACAAACATCTGGATTTTGCTTAAACCACTTATATACACTCTCAGTTAATTCATAACCAGTTTTCTGACAGGCCAGGGCAATTGCCGTGTCCCACACAGTAGTGTCAGTGGCCACATTGAGGTCACCTTTTGCCCAATTGATGGCAACAGGGTCAGGTATAGAATCTGACCTTTGATTAGTGGGAATTAGTCTGTCAGAGTTCTCCCCCAATGTATCATAAGTAAGTCTTCTGGGAGGGTGTATGTTTCTTCTTAACTGAACAGGAGAACTTGATTCCGACTTTGATACAGCACTCCTTTCATGACTACCTAAGAAGGTAGAGCCCCCGTCAAGATTCGTTCGGGAGTAGAATTTCTCTCTGGACTTGATATAGGGACGACTTCCCTTTCCAAACTGACTGAAGAAGTAATTTGCTTCTCAGGGCTTGCTATAGGAGCAAAGTTCCTTCCTGGGATCGTGACTGGAGCAGGATTCTTTCCAGGACTTGTTACTGGGGTGGAATTGTTTTTAAGGCTGGTTACTGAAGTGGAATTGTTTTTAGGGCTGGTTTTTGAAGTGAGAAGCTCAGCCCTGAGAAAAGTAGGACTAGGTTCATCAATAACATCAGAGTCTAATCCTTCTCTCTTGCTCTCTTCTCCCTTCAACAATGCTGTTTTCTTTGCAGACTTACTGGCCAGTCTCACCACGGGTAGGCATTTATCAGTGAAGCTAATTAAATCTCGTTGTTCAAGACTTGGAACTGTTGGATACTTCCACTCGAAGGAGCATCTCTCCTCTTAGTTAATGGTGGAGCATTCCTCTTCTGTCCAGGAGAGCTTTGTGGTCTCCTCGCCTCTCTCATTGGCGTTTGTCTTCTGAACCAAGGTCTGACCTCTGTCTCAGGGATAACAACCGAGGCCCACAACCAAGAGGGTGCTACCTCTTCATCTTCACTGTCATATTGAACTGGCCCAGCAAGCCTGCCAGGGAGTTTCTGGCGAGATCGAGTCCTGGGGGGAACTGGATCCAAAGCAGATGCAGGAGAACAAGGAGGCACCCGAATTGCATCTGACAAAGGAAGTAGATGATCACGATGCCACATCTTGAGGGGGTCCCGTCTGCCCTTCTGGCTTGATCTGGTAGACTGGCAACCCTGGAAGCTGCTTACAAATAATATAAGGTTGAGGCCTCCAGCGGTCAGCCAATTTGTGTTTGCCTGGTACACTAGATTCTTCAATAGCACTCTATCCCTGGGTTGGAGATCTTGCACCTTTACTTTGAGATCAAAATTCCTTTTGTTCCTCAATTCCCGGGTAGTAGCATGCTGCATAGCCTTCTCATAAGCTTGCTTTAAGTCCTTCTGCAACCGATCCACATAACCCTTGTGAGAAGTCAAAGAGGTATCATCAGCATATGTTCCGAAGACCAGGTCAATTGGAAGTCTAGCCTCTCTTCCGAACATAAGGCGATAGGGTGAGTATCCAGTCGCATCACTTACAGTATAATATGATTTCCCCGGTGCTGCTTCTTCTCAGTGGGAAAAGTCCCCAACATATTTAGCTGAGTCCGGTTGAAACTCTCAGCCTTGTGGGTGATAAGGTGTGGTTCAAGACTTTTTGATAACCAGGACTTGCACAACTGATGTATTTTGTATTATGCGGCATATCTGCAGTTACATCTGATGACCTTCACTATGGTTGTTGGCCCTTCTAAATCTCTCTGCTGTACACCTGGATTTTATATCTGTTACCACTTACTTTTTATTTTTATGCTCTCCCATGTTTCTTTATGTTTCTTATCCCTATTCACCTCCTGATTGGCAGTTGATGATGCCTGCTTATTAGATGTATATTGTACTCAGGCATACTCGGCTACCTGCTAATGGGGGGTGTGTTGATTTAGGGCTGTTTTTTTCCTTTTTAAGATTTCACTTTTACTTGTATCCTGAGCTTTGAACAAGGCGGTTATCCGCCGAAACGCGTCAGTTGGTACTCTTATGCAAAGCATGTACCAATAAAAAATATTACTGCAAGGATTTCTGGAGTGCCACCTCTTGTATATACAACTGATGTATGAGCCGACTTTCAAAATATCTTGCCTGATCAGAATGGATTTGGACAGGCAACCCATAATGAGCAAAGAATTTCTCCACCAATACCTTCACCACCGTAGTTGCTTGCTGATCTTTTGTTGGATAAGCCTGAGCATATTGGGTAAATGATCAGTCACCACCAGGATATTGCCTTTTCCACCTATATCTGGTTCCAGGCACAGGAAGTCAATGCATACCAACTCCATGGGGCCCTGACTCTGTAAATGCTCCATATGGGCAGCATGAACTGGAAGAGTTTTCCTCTGAATGCAAGGCAGGCAGGAACGACAGTAGTTCTCTATTTTTCTTCTCATATCTGGTCAATCTCTGACTAGGCGAAAGGTTCTTTCTATGCCTAAATGCCCGTGTTCATCGTGCAAAGACACCAGGAGTGAGGTACGATGTTTTTCTGGAAGGAAAAGTTGCCAGGCCTCCTCAAACTCATCACCAGAGCCTCTTCTGTATAGCAGGCCATCCCTCAACTGTAACTGACTCCATTCTCGAGGGAAAATATTAGCATGGACTATCGCGCTCTTCAGCAGCATCATGGGATCTTGTTGTGCCAAGGCTTTAAGGGCTACATGACATAGAGGATCCAGCTCTTGGTCAGTCTTGATCTCCTTCTTCATTAATCGAAGAAGACCCTCACTTCTTACTTGAGTCAGACTACAATAACACTGAGGTACTCCAGCTGAGGAAACTCCTATGGACTCCGCTCCTACAGTCCCTCTCAGGCGTTGAATCAGGCCTTTGCATAGGGCTTGTACTTCTTCAGTAGGCACGAAGGTCCATTCTCGAAACTCCTCCTCAGAACGATGTGACTGGCGGGACAGTGCATCAGCATCTCTGTTTCCAATTCCAGGTCGGTATTTCAAACTAAACTGGAATCCAGCTGAGAAGGCATGGCCAGGACAGGCATGTGAGAGGACGCATCTCCCACAGCTCCACTTTGTGATACGGTAATCGATCCTTCCCCAGCCGCCTTACCGACACTGAACCATGTTTCCAGGTAAGTGACACATAATGGACTACTATGCGATGCAGTAGCCCATTATGCATCCTCTTTACAGGGGAATACAGAGGAAGTAAACCCAATCTGGGTTTACTTCCTCTTTAATGGCAGAAATGTCTCTCTGTTGCCGGGAGTGTGTATACCCAGCTCCTGGCTACATTCATAAATCCTATATTATAGGTTAGTAACTCAAGTTGTCTGCTACTTTAGTAGAAAGCTGGTGCGGGGAGCAATTCCATATAGAAGGAAGCCTATAGCAAACAAATTACAGTACTTAATTAGCCAACCTGCCAGTTATAAAGACAAGAGATGGTCCAGATGGACTCTGGGCTGCAGTAGAATTGATCTGAGCACCATACCACTGTCTTTCAAAAGATTTTTTTCTTATGGATAGGCTCATGCACTTGGGCATAAGACTCAAAAGCAAGTCAAATGCAGTGTTTTCTAAGGCCGGCCTTATAAGGGGTGAATTTTTTTCCTGGAAGCGGCCCCTACTGAGAGAATTGTTAGCGGTTATAGCAGCTGCTAGCAATAAACACAAGAGAATCCGGCAGGCTGGATGTACCCAAGTTGATCAATCAACTTGGTACATTCAGCCTGCCCATTAACAGTTTGAATCTCAGCCGGTTTCTGCCGACCCAGCTGAGATTTGAACCATGTATGGCCGGCCTAAGTTGCTTTGACTTGCTCCTGAGTAGGGATGAGCTCAGGTGTGTTTGGACATTAGTCAGACCCTGCCTGAACTGGAAGTTGTCAAAGTGGACAGCGTTTTTACTTAAAGCGTCTGTTACCCTAAAAGAAAAAGATCCTGTTCCTTTAAAGCATGATAAACTACATAGTGCTTGTGCTGCATTGTTTTTTCTAAACTGTTAAAAAACCTGATTGATCCTGCCAGTTCCTGTGTCCCCCTGTGTGTTCTGACCACGGTATATCATGGCTGCTGAGCTCTGACACCGTGGTCAGTTTACGTGCCTCCATCACCTGAAGCGAAGCTCTCCTATGTCCTCCTCTCGCCCCTCCCTCCCTGCCTGTCAGCTCTGTGTGTGAGCCGCCCCTCCTCTCCCCTTCTAGCACCATTCCGAGCAGTAGTAAAATTACTGCTCACAGTGACTGGCAGCTCCCCTGCTAGAATAACATGTACTATACAGTGTATGTCGTTTTTTAAAATTACTTTTCTAAATCCCTTATTTCTTCTCACCGATCAGGGGCTACGTGACCACCGGGCAGTCGTCAGAGGGAGATCTTGGCCCCTCCCTCTGTAGTGCCTACATCGGAGAAAGACACCAGGGGGCGGTCACATGACTGCTGATTGGTGAGGAGAAATAGGGTATTTCGAAGAAGAATTTTAAAAAAATGACATACACTGTATAGTACATGTTATCCTAGCAGAGGGGTTGGGAGTGATTGTGAGCACTGCCTTTACAACCCCTTTAAAGAGGTTGTAAACCCCCCCCCAAAAAAAAAAACCTGTAAGATAAAGGCATAATGAGCTAGTATCCATTGCATACTAGCTCATTATGAAATACTTACGTTATAACGAAGCCCTACAGCGGCGCCTGCACACAGCTGAGACGGCTGACATCTTCCCTGGTGTCTCTTCCGGGTTCGCGGGCTCCGGTGCTGTGATTGGCTGGAGCCTCGATGACATCACTCACATGACACAGGGCCCGGAGGAAACAGCATGAGCAGCTGTACCTTCAGAGCGCACGCGCCGATGACGTCGGCGACGGCGTCGTATACAGTAAATATCTCCTAAACGGTGCAAGTTTAGGAGATATTTACAGTACCTATAGGTAAGCCTTATTATAGGCTTACCTGTAAATACAATTGAACAAGAAGACTTTACTTCCTCACTACAAACACCCATGTGTTTGGGTTGGATGAAGGTGGATCCATCAGAATCTCTGCATCATAATATAACAAATGAATCTGAAATTCATTTTGTTCCATTTGTTGCTTTTAGATGCACGTGACTCCAGTTGATATTGTCCAATCAGCTCATTCCATTTCTCTTTATGGGTTGGACTAGCAGGGATGACAAATTCACACAATAAAACAAATATAGCCAATCTTTTCAAATAACTTCTGGAAATATGAATCTATTCGGAACAACGAATATATGAAACAAATCTGAATATATGAAACGAAACGCATTCCAAAAATGAATCATTCTAACATAACGAATATGACAAAACAAAATGATTTACTTAACTGCTTGCCGATAGGCCACCATCATAATACGGCGGCAGGTTGGCACTGCAGCGTGAATCTCCATAGCTGTACGGCGGCTCGCACAGCGTGAGCGCGCCCGTGAGTCGGGCCGAATTGATGTCTGCCGGCGACCCGCGATCGCCTTCTACAGAGGCTGAACGGAGATCTGCCAATGTAAACACGTCGGATCTCTGTTCTGTGAGGGGACATATCACAGATCTACTGTTCCCAGTAATCGAGAACAGTTAGATCTGTCATGCCCCTGCCAGCCCAGCCCCCACACAGTTAGAATACAGTGAGGGAACACACTGAACCCCTTGATCCCCCGTACAGTTTAACTCCTTCCCTGCAGTGACATTTATACAGTAATCAGTGGCTATTTTTAGCTCTGATCGCTGTGTAAATGTCATTGGTCCCAAAAAAGTGTCAAAAGTGTCTGATTTGTCCGCCACAATATTGCAGTCCCAATAAAAATCGCAGAATGCCGCCATTACTAGTAAAAAAATAAAATAAATAAAAATGCCATTAATCTATTCGTATAGTTTGTAGATGCGATAACTTTTGCGCAACCCAATCAATATACGCCTATTGCGATTATTTTTTACTAAAAATATGTAGAAGAATACATATCGGCCTAAACTGATGAAGAAACTATTTTTTTTACTTTTTTTTTGGATATTTATTATAGCAAAAAGTAAAAAATATTGTTTTTTTTTCAAAATTGTTGCTTTTTTTTGTTTATAGCACAAAAAATAAAAACGTCAGAGGTAATCAAATACCACCAAAAGAAAGCTCTATTTGTGGGGAAAAAAGGACGTCAATTTTGTTTGGGTACAGTGTCGCGCGACCGTGCAATTGTCAGTTACGCCGAATTGCAAAAAGTGCTCTGGTCAGGAAGGGGGTAAATCCGAAACGAAACAAATTTTTCCGTCGCGTGCATCTCTAGAGCTGAATTCAAGCCATACCCCTCTAACCAGATCTTTTATTCATTGCTGATTAGTGGGTACGAGGTCTAACTCTGTACCCATTTGATATAAAGTCTTTTTTAGACACCTCATACAACTGCTGTAATAGGAAAGTGAAGGTGGCTATATATTTTTTGGTTAGTTAGATGTGTTGTTATACACCAACACATTATTTACAGTAAAAAAACGACAGTTCCACTTTAAGCCTATCACTCTCTCTCCCTGTATTCTACACGTCCGTATCATGCATAAAACTTTTTAGTGTTAAACATTCATGGCACCAAAGATTTGCCAAGAAGAGATTCACCTTCTCATTTCGCACGAGCAGTCGATAAATATAATTTTATGGATGGTCGACATAAAGCAAGAGACGCTATCCTCTTGCAGAACTCGGCCTGGCGTCATAAACCATGAGAGGGAGAGGTGGCGTTTTAAATGTCACCGCCAGACAGAAGCGTTTCATTTTTATCGCCGCCTTTCATATCGGTCACATTATGTACTGAAAGTTTCCCAAATAGGGAAAAAACAGATAAGACAAACAGAGATATGCAGAAATGATGGGATGTCTGCTCAGACAACGGGGATAAAATAGTAATGTGAGCATACAGAGTCCTTGTATCAGACATATTCTTTAACTCAGGGCACTTTGAGAGATTATGAAGAGACAGTTTAAAAGGAGAAAACTATTTTTTCTACAGATGCTGTGTTACATTAAAGTCCAGTTGAAGTCTGACAACTTTTTTTTCGTCTTTAGTCCTGTACCACCATATGTTATTATTGTAACTGATGTTCATTTTGGATTGCCTTAAAATAACCTTTGCTTTTAGTAGAAATGCACTCCCTGTGCTGCCACTCCAGAGCTCTGTGCTGGCATAACTGAGTAATGGCCACACCTATCTCCACAAGCTGCTTTAAAATTGCGCATGCCTGTGCAACGGCGACCATCAACGTCAATTTTACTATCCCTAGGAGTCATTTTAAAAGCCTTTACAGGTTATCACTTTATAATTAGAGGAGGTCTGGTGCTAGAATTACTGCCCATGATCTGACATTCGCAATGATACTTCACATGTGTGGGACGATTGCTGTTTGCGTGCACGTGGGACCGACGCGCGTTTTCACCTTTGTGTGCGAGCATGGGAGGACGGGAGCACTTTAATTTTATTTTTAATTAGTCATTTATTTTATTTAATTTGTACATTATTGGTTAAATTCTTTTTTTTAATCACTTTTATTGCTGTCACAAGGAATGTAAACATCTCTTGTGTCAGCAATAGGCATGTGACAGGTACTCTTTATCGAGAGATCTGGGGTCTAAAAGACCCCAAATTGCTCCTCTGCACTTAAAAGCATTCAAAACACAGATCTGCGTTTTTAAATGCTTTTGATTTTTAAAAACTGGCGCCGATGGTTTTCGAGAAAACCGGAAGTGATGTCATGTCATCACTTCCCCTCCTGCTGCTTGTAATAGCAAATGAGCGGCTCGTAAGCTGATCCAATTGCTATTGCAAGAGAGCTGACCACTGGCTCTAAAGAACAATACCAGGGTACCTGGGCATCATCCCAGTTCAGGCGTGCCCCCCCCCCCCCGAAAAATGCTGCCAAAGGCAAATGCCTTGTTTGCCTTGCGGTAGATACGCCCCTGCACAAGCGTACTTAAGGAGGAAAGGAGGAAAAGAGGAAAGCATGTCTGGCCAGGTATGTTAGATTAGGAAGCTTGCTGGGCACTGTGATCAAGCACTGTGTAGTCAGATTTAGACACCCATGCAACTGCTATAACAGGAAAACAGGAAAGTAAAGGTGAATCTATGAAATTGGCAGCTGTCGGTGCAATATCTGTCTGGCTGATTTTCTATTTCTTTGAATAATATCAAGAGGAATGGTTAAAAGACGGGTCATTTTTTTTTTTTTTGTACGTGTCAAAAAATATATTAAATTGATGGGAATGACTCCTTAGAAAAATGTCACTTTGTCCCTATTGGAAGATTCCCTCCCTACTGCCATTCTATTGACAATGTAAAACTTCCGATCTGTCTACACCTTCAGTCCCAATGACAGTGATCACTTGGACAAATAGACAATGGTTCTGTCCTTTTGGTACCCAAGCTACAGCCCAGGAGCCGCATGCGGCCTTTTGGTACTTGTTGTGTAGTTTTTGGACCCCTCAAGCTGGGTGTATACTGTGCAAATTTTTTCTGGTTCCTGATGGAGTGGCCAAAATTAGCTTAGTAGGTGACCCTGTTGGCCCCTTGCCCAATATCTTTCAACTGAAAAATGGAAGGAGTCAGGCAAAAAACTTTCAGCTAAAAAGCGGCCGCAACCAATCAGATGTAGTAGCTGTTCAGATATTCTGACAGCCAGCAGGGTTGCCTATGATTGATTGAAATTGTATGTGCAGGGATCAGCTGAATTCTAAACAGTGTGTGGCAGTCCCTGCTTAATAGAATGGCTGGTTGAATAAAAGAAAACTAACAATGTATGGCCAACTTTACAGTCAGTAGTGGGAATGGAAGCAAGTCTGATGGAAGATGTCTCCAGTCTCCAACCACATTTATATCATGTCCATACTTGTAGTATGAACACAGCCTTTGATAGTCTTCTGTAGGATTACATATACTGAACGTTTTGTGCGGCCCCTTTGTGATGTTATGGCTGCAACTGAGACCCCGTATACCTCATACGTTGAACACCACTATTGTAAGCTCTCATTCCAAAAGTAAAAAAATAAAGGAGAGCTTTAGATACATTTTAGTTTGGTTGTAATAGGAATCTGTAGAAGCGATTACTGTATACTTTCCAATGTATCCCTGAAAGCCCCAAAGGGACATTGGGACAACTGATATGCACATTTTGACTTAAAGCTGAAGCAGGCATCTAAGAAGTAATATAGCTATGTACCTTTTTTTAACACATTTTTTTTTCAGTAAGGAACACAGTAAATGAAGAAAAAATATATACATAGATTGACCATCCACTTGAATGGCAGCCACCGACCATGGACCCAGCAACATTCTGGCATTGGTTTGATTGAACTCACTAAACTTGCTTTTCACTATTCGGCCTCATGCACACTGGACGTTATAAAAAAAGCCAAAGCAGTAGCTGTAGAGTAAGTTTTTCCATGGGTTTTAATTTTTTTTTTTTGCGTTTTTTTAGCTGTAGCATTTTTTTTAGCAAAACCATAAAAGCTTATGGCTCAAAAACACTGATAAATGCAGAATAGGCACATTTTAAGTGTTTTTTTGGCATTTTTAAGCTGTTTTCAGCTTTTTTTTTCAGAGTTAGAGCTGTTTTACAGCTGAAAAACGCCTCTCAGAACCCACTGGTTTTGTTTTTTTTTTACAGCCCAAAGATGCCCCTCTGCCCAAAACAGTTGATAACAGCCTATGTGTGCATGGACACATAGGATAACATGATAGGAAGTTTATTGACTGTAGGAAAAAATGTCTGAAGCCAAAAACAGCAACTGTAAAAGCATCCAAAAACTTCCAGTGTGCATGAGGCATTCCTATCAAAGGTAAAAAATATTTTTGGTGAGTCGTATTTTCAGTTTGGAAGATGTACATATTTATAAACTGACTAGAGCAAGCACAATCTATAATTTATACAGATCTGAATGCAGGGCCGGCCCTACCACGGGACCCAGGCAGCACTTTGTGAGGGGCAGCAAATTGAACCATGGTCCCTCTCCTTCTTTTCTATTTACGCAGCAAATTGATAAACAAGATTTTTTTTCCAGCAGTTTTGTGTGTCAGGATGACAACTGCCCCCCATGACAACTGCCCCCCCCCCCCGGGCCGATCCACCTTGCCTTATACTACCCTAGCCCACCCCTATACTACCCTAGCCTGTCCATATACTATCCTAGCCCACGCCTATACTACCCTAGCCTGTCCATATACTACCCTAGCCCACCCCTGTACTACCCTAGCCTGTCCATATACTACCCTAGCCAACTCCTATACTACCCTAGCCTGTCCATATACTACCCTAGACTGTCCATATACTACCCTAGCTTGTCCATATACTACCCTAGACCGCCCCTTGGAATTGAACATAATGGTATGTAAATCATATAATTTTTCATATAGACAATGTAATTTTAGTTTTAATTATGTTAAAAAATAATGAATGTGGGGGGTCTTTTGGTGGGCATTATTTTTGTTTTGGGGGGTGGGGGGCAGCATTTAATTCTTGGACCCAGGCAGCACAATGTCTTGGGCCAGTCCTGTCTAAATGCGGTAGTGTTGTATTCTATGGGCCCATGCACACTGCTCCATATTGGTCTGCAGCATAATGCTGCATACACCAAAAAGGGAACAATCTGCATTAGAGGATGATGGTTGTATGGAGCATATTTTTTGCTGCATGCATATAAGGGCCGATTCACACCACAGAAACGCAGTCAGGATGCTTTTTGGGTGCGTTTCTGCATGTACGTTTCTGATGCATTCTTCATGTGTTCCAGTGCGTCTTTTTTTATGTGATTTCATTGCATTCCAGTGTATCACCCCCCTTGTTACGTCTAACAAGGGAAAAACCACATACGTCGTAATACGACGTCTGGTTATACCTCGTCACACGTACCCGGGTATCTTATGTTGTGATGGCGTAAATCTGTCCTGACCGGGTTCTGTAACACGACGGACCCAGGTTCTTAAT
>BLSH010490831.1:1705656-1736539 GCA_018402905.1 Glandirana rugosa | reverse complement strand
CAATAAAAACCAGCTGACATTTGGCCTGCGTGTATGGCAGATGGTCCGACAGAAGCCAGCTGTTTGGCTGGCTTCTGTCGGACGAGCATGCTGGAAACCAGCAGCGGGTCCCGATCAGCTGACCGGAGTGTCAGCGGCTCTGGCCTGGTTGAACGAAAAAAACCTAGTGGTGTGTTCTAGATACTCTGTCGAACTGAAAGCTCAGACATAATTCTTCCGATAAGGGATTATAAGATATTCCCTTTTTAGCTTTAAGAATTAGTTCTAAATAACAGGAATTTGACAACAAAGTAGGAAAGGAGACAGATAAAAACCTCTAAAAAGATGGATGTACCTCATTGCTGCCTGAGTAAAAATGCTTAGTTTGCAATATTTTATATTTACCTGGCTGAAAAAAAATATTTTTAATCCTTACCATAAAAAAAAAAAGAAAGAAATTATACAAAACCACTGTAGCGCCCCCATAGTGATTGGTCATTTTTATGGTAGGTTTTTGTTAGGAGAGGCAAAATTTAGTCAGGCCTGACTGTAAGTGCAGGACTGAATGTTTTGATCTGGGCTTGGGGAATGGCTCAGGGAGGATTGAGTTGATTCAACAGATGAGGTCACCAGAACCTCCCACTTCTTTCTAGAAACTGGAGGTGGGTTTCTAGTCAAAGAGTTGGGAGGGAGGTGGAGCCATCTGCAGTGTTCTAAGGAGCTCTGACCAATCCCCAATCAGGATTGGCAGGAGGCAGGCCTCCTTAAATGCTCAGGATCACCCCAACCTGGCAGGAGTTGTTGGAGGTGGAAGTCTGAAGATGTAGCAGGAGGTATTGTGGAGGCCTCTACCCAGGAGGAAGCCCCCAGTCTGGGGGGGTGACCTTGAGGCCTGGAGGTTTGGGTGCAGCCAGGAGTGGAGGTGATTCTTGAAGTCGCACAAGGGAACGGGAGAGCAGCAGAGGTGCTACTGAGAGACTTTAAAGTGTCCGCTGGTGTCGTGAGTGACAGACAGGCCTGTACTGGCCATCGGGACTACCGGGAGTTTCCCGGTGGGCCGATGGCTCAGTGGGCCGGCCTCATCCTCACAGGGGTCCCCGCGATCTACCCGTCAATCACTGCCAGTCAGCTGACGTCTGACGGGTAGATCGGGATTCAGCTGCAGAGAAGCGCAGGGAGCGGCTGTGTATGAAGTTCTCATTCATTCATGTCACGCTGCTCCCCCGCCCCCTCCTCATCCATTCCAATTTGCTTGTGACATCTGGGATGGACGAGGAGAGAGGAGGGGGCGGGGCCGCCAGGGAGCAGCGTGCCACATGAATGAGAACTTCATACACAGACGCTTCCCGCGCTACTAGACTGGTAACACTTTGCCCTGATGTACCCCCATGTGCCCTGATGTACCCCTTGTGCCGTGATGTACCCCCTTGTGCCCTGATGTACCCCCATGTGCCCTGATGTGCCCCGATGTACCCCCATGTGCCCTGATGTGCCCCCATGTACCCTAATGTGCCCTGATGTGCCCTAATGTGCCCTGATGTGCTCCATGTGCCCTGATGTGCCCTAATGTGCCTGATGTGCTCCATGTGCCCTAATGTGCCATGGTGTGCCCTAATGTGCCATAATGTGCCCGATGTGCCCTGATGTGCCCCATGTGCCCCGATGTGCCCTAATGTGTCTGATGTGCTCCATGTGCCCTAATGTGCCATGATGTGCCCTAATGTGCCCTAATGTGCCATGATGTGCCCTAATGTGCCTGATGTGCCATGATGTGCCCTAATATGTCCTAATGTGCCTGATGTGCCCTGATGTGCCATAATGTGCCCTAATGTGCCTGATGTGCCCTGATGTGCCATGATCTGCCCTAATGTGTCCGATGTCCCATGATGTGCCCTAATGTGCCCTGATGTGCCATGATGTGCCCTGATGTGGCCTGATGGGCCCTAATGTGCCCCCATGTGCCCTGATGTGCCCTAATGTGCTCCATGTGCCCTAATGTGCCATGATGTGCCCTAATGTGCCCTGATGTGCCCTAATGTGCCTGATGTGCCATGATGTGCCCTAATGTGCCTGATGCGCCCTGATGTGCCACTATGTGCCCTAATGTGCCACAATGTGCCCTGATGTGCCTGATGTGCCCTGATGTGCCATGATGTGCCCTAATGTGCCCGATGTGCCATGATGTGGCCTGATGTGCCCTGACGTGCCCTAATGGGCCCTAATGTACCCTGATTTGCCCTGATGTGCCCTAATATACTCTGATGTGCCCTGACATGCCCTAATGTGCCTGATGTGCCCTAATGCGTCCTGATGTGCCCTGGTGTGCCCCCCATGTGCCCTGATGTGCCCTAATGTGCCCTAATGTGCCATGATGTGCCCTAATGTGCCATGATGTGCCATGATGTGGCCTGATGGGCCCTAATGTGCCCCCATGTGCCCTGATGTGCCCTAATGTGCATGATGTGCTCCATGTGCCCTAATGTGCCATGATGTGCCCTAATGTGCCCTGATGTGCCCTAATGTGCCTGATGTGCCATGATGTGCCCTAATGTGCCTGATGCGCCCTAATGTGCCCTGATGTGCCACTATGTGCCCTAATGTGCCACGATGTGCCCTGATGTGCCATGATGTGCCCTAATGTGCCCGATGTGCCATGATGTGGCCTGATGTGCCCTGACGTGCCCTAATGGGCCCTAATGTACCCTGATTTGCCCTGATGTGCCCTAATATACTCTGATGTGCCCTGACATGCCCTAATGTGCCTGATGTGCCCTAATGCGTCCTGATGTGCCCTGGTGTGCCCCCCATGTGCCCTGATGTGCCCTAATGTGCCCTGATGTGCCATGATGTGCCCTAATGTGCCATGATGTGCCCTGATGTGGCCTGATGGGCCCTAATGTGCCCTAATGTGCCTGATGTGCCATGATGTGCCCTGATGTGGCCTGATGTGCCCTGACGTGCCCTAATGTACCCTGATTTGCCCTGATGTGCCCAAATATACTCTGATGTGCCCTGACATGCCCTAATGTGTCCTTATGTGCCCTGGTGTGCCCCCATGTGCCCTAATGTGCCCTGATGTGCCCTAATGTGCCTGATGTGCCCTAATGTGCTTGATGTGCCCTGATGTGCTCCATGTGCCCTGATGGGCCCTGATGTGCTCCATGTGCCCTGATGTACTGTACCCTGATGTGCTGTGCCCTGATGTGCTGTGCCCTGTAATCTGATGTGCTGTACCCTGATGTGATGTGTGCTGTGCCCTGATGTGCGTTGTACCCCGATGTGCGCTGTGCTTTGTACCCTGATGTGCTGTACCCTGTTGTGCTGTGCCCTGATGTGTCCTGTGCCCTTTGCCCTGATGTGCCCTGGGCCGTTCTGGATGAAGTCCAGGGCCAAATTTTTGTCCCAGTCCAGCCCTGGTGACAGACCCTGGGAGCTGGAGCAGGCTGGGAGAGGAATAGTGGACAGTCTGTGGAAGCCTTGAGAGCCAGTCAGGGGAAGGAGTGTCACTGTGAGGAAAGCAGTCGGTGGGAGCTGGAAGAAGAGGGATGGACTGGGAGTTGTAGTCTATCAAAGGACCAGCTAGCACCAACGTACTAAGCTACATATTCAGGGGCCCATGGTCCCTGGCCTGTAATGGGTAGTCCTAAGGCCCTGCTGACACAGTGCAGGCCTCACCATGTGCTAGCTGTGGTGAAGAGAAAGAAGTAGAGAAGCTTGAAGCTGGAAACCAAAGTGATGTGCTGGAGAGCAGTGAAGGAGCAATAGTCTGTACGTATAGTGCTGGAGAGAGAATTGCAAGGAGAAACGGTCAGCAAGCTGAGTGCTGGAGAGTTGTGAGGAGTAACAGTCTGCAGAAGGATAGTCAGGCAAGTGTGCATTCGCAGGACTGTATATGGAAGTTATGTACAATAATTTTTGGGGCATCCCACAGTCACCCCTTTTCCCCATCCAAGTTTTTTCCCCTAACTAAAACAACAAAAACAAGAGTCGGCCTGGTCAGTGTCTACAAATGTGTGAGATATGGTGGGATTGAGGGCAGCTACAAGGTGAACCACAACTATGGCTACTCCCAAGGGAGCACATGGCTACACCACTATGCATTCACTTTTAGTGATGCTTTATTTAGTCCCCATGGAAGGGGTATAGATGGTACAGAATTTGGATCATCAAGAAACTGCAGGAAAAGTGTGCAATGTGGTAACCAGCACGTTTCCTGTGTTATTCGCAGGAAGTTCACACTGCCCTCTGCAAACCACTGTGGGCATCAATAGAAAGTTAATGACACCCCCAGATCGGTACACAGTGCGAACTGGGAAATGGTGAAGGAATCGGATTGCATAGGTGTGAACACCCATGCGATACCATTCCAGTGCGATCCAAAAAAAGGGTCTCCACTATTTTGGTGCAAATGCGATGCAATTTCAGCCATACAGTATGGGTAAATTTGCATCGCGCAGACATCGCATATGATGTGCACAGCAATGCGGTGCGAATCACATGCAATGTCTGTGATGGCACAAGTGTGAACCCAGCATTAATGATACAAAAACCTTGCACTGCAGGTCTTCAAGTACAATTTTCTTTTCAGCAAAGAAAACAGTAAGAATCACAGTAGTGACATCACCAGATCTCATTGCATATCTCCTGAGACTAGCCGACACAGCAGTGACATAGATGTTGTTACACTGCACATACACAGCTATGAGGCTCTAGGTACAAAAAGTGCACTTCTATTTTTTCAAGGAATTCAAGGCAAAATATACATTTTCAGCGTACTGCTTAGCCATTATTAGCATTTCTAGATGTTGCCTGCAGGATAGCTAATGTCACTTTTTGAGCTGAGGTCCACTTTAAATCTACTGCTCTAGATTTGATAAAATGTATAATAGGTGGATATTACTTTTTAAGCGTGGTCCTCCATACTTATTTGAAAATAAGTTTTCTTTTTCCCTGGAAATGCTAGTTAAGCAAAAGAGAAACGATTTGAGTTTCAGTCCCTTTAATTCCCACATTGCAATGACTGCGCCTTAACCGCTGACTTGGCTGGATGGATGCAGAAAGTAACAAACCCCCTTGTTTATAAAATCCACAAAGCTGTGAGCCAGCACCACATGCAACAAAGTCATTTGTAAATCCTCCAGATAACTGGCAAGCTGACTTCCATATGGCCTGGAACAGCAGTTGCTAACTACAGGGTGCCTAGCTCCCGCTGTCAGAGTACATGACAATTATTCCAACCTCGACTTCAGGGTGTGTGACAAATGAAACAAATTAGATCTGAGCTTCCGTGTGTCTCCTGGAAGTTTCTTTCTGTAATTAACATCTAAGACTTTAATACATGCGCTTGCTCTCATCCCAGCAGTGGATAATCATCCCTGTTTCCTGGGGTGCCAAACCTGACCCTGGACTTCTTGTACAACAAGGCTACTGTGCTTGTAGAGGAAACTGGGACACGAGGAGCCACGCAGGGGCCACAAGCACAATCTGGCAGAGTATGAAGCGTCTAGCTGATCTTTATCAGGAAATCAGGTTACGCATACAGCGGGGCCAAACGTTTATGCAATAAAGCCTATTTACAGTATTTAGGTTGATTCTGGCTGTGTGTGTGTGTGAAAATATGACATTGAGACACGTTGGACATTTTTCCAATGCATCATTGAGACTTCACATTGTGGTGGTATAACAAGGGAAACAAATGTCTTTTTACAACTTACAACCGTTAACGCCAATGTTTCTGTGTAGTTTATAGCCACTTTCTTAGGTACACCTTGCTAGTACCATGTTGGACCCCCATGTGCCTTCAGAACTGCCTTACTTCTTCATGGCATAGATTCTACAAGGTGTTGGAAACATTCCTCAGAAATTTTGAAGACATGATAGCATTACGCAGTTGCTGCAGATTTGTGGGCTGTACATCCATGATTTGAATCTCCCATTCCACCACATCCCAAAGGTTTTATTGGCTTGAGATCTGGTGACTGCGAAGGCCATTGGAGTACAGTTACCTCATTGTCATATTTAAGAAACCATTGGTGAGATGATTTGAGATTCGTGACATGGTGCATTACCCTGCTGCAAAGAGCCATCAGAAGATGAGTACACTGCAGTCATAAATGGATGGAAATGGTCAACAACAATACTGAGGTAGGCCATGGCATTTAACCAGTTCAGATCCGCGCTATAGCCAAAAGACGGCTACAGCGCGGCTCTGAATGCCTGGAGGATGGCTATGGACGTCCTCCTTTGTGCACGCTCCCCACGTGCACTCGCAGCCTGCGGCGGCGCACTCTTGCAGCCGCCACGCGCTGCGTGGGGGTGCCCGCGGGTCGGGCGGACTTGAAGACCCGCCGATCACCATTAGCAGCTGCAGAACGGGGAAGTAAACACGGCGGTTCTCCGTTCTGTGAACGGGACATGACAGATCTACTGATCCCTGTCACTGGGATCAGTTAGATCTGTCATGTCCCGACCAGCCCATCCCCCACACAGTTAGAACACTCCCAGGGAACACAGTTAACCCCTTCATTGCCCCCTTCAGGTTAACCCCTTCATTGCCAATGACATTTATTCAGTAATCAGTGGACATTTAAATTTCTGATTGCTGTATAAATGTCATTGGTCCCAAAAATGTGTCAAAAATGTCCGACATGTCCGCTGAAATATCGCAGTCCCAATAAAAATTGCAGATCGCCGCCATTACTAGTAAAAAAAAAAAAAAATATTAAAAACGCCATAAATCAATTCCCACAGTTTGTAGACGCGATTACTTTTGCGCAAACCAATGAAAATATGCTGATTTCGATTTTTTTTACCAAAAATATGTAGAAGAATATATATCGCCCAAAACTGATGAATCATTTTTTTTTATATATTTTTTGGGATATTTATTATAGCAAAAAAGTAAAAAATATTGTTCTTTTTTCAAAATCATCACTCTTTTTTTATAGAGCAAAAAATAAAAACCGCAGAGGTGGTCAAATACCACCAAAAAAAAGCTCTATTTGTAGGAAAAAATGATAAAAATCTTGTTTGGGTACAACGTCGCATGACCGCGCAATTTTCATTCAAAATGCGACAGCGCTGAAACCTAAAATTGGTCTGGGCAGGAGGGTTTAAGTGCCCAGTAAGGAAGTGGTTAAACAATGCTCAGTTGGTACTAAGGGGCCCTAAGTGTGCCAATAAAATATTCCACACACCACTGGATATTTTCTCTTTTTAGTACCATTCTCTGTAAACTCTAGCAATGGTTGTGTATGAAAATCCCAGTAGATTGGCAGTTTTTGAAATACCAGCCTGTCTGGCATCAACAACTATGCCATGTTCAAATTCACTTAAATTCCCTTTCTTCCCCATTATGATGCTCGGTTTGAACTTCAGCAAATCATCTTCACCACGTCTAGATGCGTAAATGCATTGAGTTGCTGCCATGTGATTGGCTGATTAGCAAATTGTGTTACCAAGCAATTGAATAGGTGTACCTAATAAAGTGGCCGGTGAGTGTATATAGATATACTGCATATGTGGGGGAATCCATATTTGGTCATCACAGCCTCTGCTTTCTCTTAAACCTGATCTCGTTTATATATAAACTAATAATGGCTGTGGGTCTTTTTTTATTTTAATTTGCGTTTTTTAAAATTATTACTCAATCACTATAATCTTATAACATGTGAAGCCATGTGCTCCCATGGGAGTAGCACTAGCTGTGGTTCACCTGATAGCTGCCCTCAATCCCACCATATCTCACACATCGGTAGACAGTGACCAGGTCAGATCTTGTTTTTGTTGTTTTATTTAGGGGAAAAAAATCTGGATGGGGAATAGGGGTGACTGTGGGATGTCCCAGAAATTATTGTACATGACCTCCATATACAGTCCTGTATATGCACACTTGCCCTGCAGACCGTCCTTCTGCAGACTGTTACTCCTCACAACTCTCTCAAGCTCTCAGCTTGCCACCCATTACAGTCCAGGGATCACGGGCCCCCGAATATGTAGCAAAGTACTTGGGTGCTAGATGGACTACAGCTTCCAGCCCATCCCTCCTCCAGGCCACCACACGGACCTGCTTTCTTCACAGTGACCCTCCTTCCCCTGACTGGCTCCCTAAGCTTCCACAGACTGTCCACTAGTCCTCTCCTAGCCTGCTCCAGCACTCTCTCCTTCAGCTCCCAGGGTCCGTCACTCACCGACTCCAGTGGACCACTTTAAAGTCTCTCAGTAGCACCTCTGCTGTTCTCCTGTTCCCTTGTGCAACTCCAGGAATCACCTCCACTCCTGGCTGCACCCAAGCCTCCAGGCCTCAAGGTCACCCCCAGACTTCCTTCCAGCTAGAGGCCTCCACAGCACCTCTGCTACATCTTCTGACTTCCACTCCCGACAACTCCTCCCAGACTGACCCAGCCCCGAGTATATGAGAAGGCCTGCCCCCTGCCAATCCAGATTGGGGATTGGTCAGGGCTTCCCATGACACTCCAGATGATGACACATCTTGTCCCACCTTCACTCTGGAAAGTTCCATGCTTCCCAGAAGAAAGTAGGAGGGTCTAGTGACATCATCTTTTGGACTGCCCCAGTCCAACCTGAGCCACTCCCCAAGCCCAGATCAAAACATTCAGGCCTGCTCCTACAGTCAGGTCTGACTAAATTTTGCCTCTCCTGCAAAAAAACCTATCTCACAAAAACGCCTACACTATGGGGGCGCTACACTCACCCCCCCTAAACATCAGCTGGTCCCCAGCTGAAATAGAAAAATTAGCTACTTTGACAAAAGCAGGGCATCCTAAAGTCAAAAATGGGAGGGGAGAAGGGAACAAACTTGGAAGGGGACATACAAAACTGTACAAATATAAAAAAAAACAAAAATATATGTATTACTGCCATTTTGTAGTTATTTACACTGTACAATTTATCACATTTTCTGACTACAGAGACCTGCAGCTAGTCACATACCAAATTACTGTACATTGAGTCAGAGCGCCTCTCCCGAAAGATGAACCCTCTACTCGCCTAGTTAGTAATAAACAGTTGATGTTTGACTTGACTTTCGATGGATGGGGATGAACATCCGTTCCACCCCAGGAATCCTAAGAGATGGAAAAACATAACTACCTTAACCAACTAACAAAGCAAACAATCTGTCAGGAGAGGGTTATTGACCTCCTAATAGAGCAACATTTCACACAAAACCTAGTCTTCTTCTTTACCTGTCTGCCCTGTCAGTGAGGGGTTATGATCCCACTGCAGGAGCAGAAGATGGGAAAAGTTTTAAGGTGTCTTGAGGGGTCTCTGTCTCATCCCCATCAGAGAAATAGAGGGACTGAGGACTCCCCGCCTCCTGCTCTTCTTCCGACCCCTCACTTGGAGACGACCACTCTATCAGGTGCTCCAATGACCCAAATTCAGCTAACAGTCTGGGTGACCCCCAGTCTATGACCCTCTGTTCTGCATCCTCGTCTGGCTCAGCAGGGGGCGCTTCCTCCTCAGACGCTGACTCCAGCCTAACTGGGATGCTTGCAGATGGGGATGCAGCTGGCATTTCAGGAACCCTGGGCTCCCGTTTAACAGTACTCACGGTTCCCAAGTCCCCGACCAGGCTGCAGGCCACGACAGTCTCTCCTTTCCCTTCGTCCTTAATTTTCGTGGGGGAGTTGCCAGGCCGCAACTCCACTCCGCCTTGAGGCGATGTAATCAGGCCCGATCCGGCCTTCCGGGACTTCCGCGGCTGCGGACGACAGAGCTCTGATCGCAGGTCCACCAATAAATATTGTGGCTCCTGCTCTGTAGATACCTGCAGAATGAGTGGAGCGTCACAATGGCCACACCGGGCCCAGGCAGCGATGTCCATGGTGAGCATCTGGCAGTCCGGGCAGGCGAGACACAGCTGCTCCATCCCATCGATGACTCCCACGGCGATACCCCCGCATGGCTCCAACCGGACCCCCGTATCGACCAGGGTCCGTTTCGGCCTATCCGACAACCAGGTCAATGCTGGCACAAGTCTCCCACCTTCTGCCATCTTTCTCCTTGTGGTGATTAGTGCTAGTTGCAGACGCGTAGCTTCTTCTAGGGCATGGCGCCGCCCCACATTTCCAGACGAGCTGGCGCCAAATGTCCTGATAAGCAAGCTTGCTGTGTGTCACAATGCGTTAACCACTTGTGTGAAGGACAAAACTTTACAGACACTCTGACGCTAGCAGGACTTGTCCAGACTTGCTGACTCCAACGGTGGTTGCCGGTGGCAACAGTAAATTGTAGTATTTACTGTTCTGCTGGAAAGTACACCTCAAACACAGTCTCTCCCCCAGCAACAAGAACAGTCCCAGGTACACTCCACCGTTTGCAGGAATCGGAGCAGACATTTGCAAAGCACTTGTAATGCTCAGCTTTAGTAGAACGCTGGGCACATTTGTAATCCAGTGGCAATATCCGGCCGTAGCATGGCGCAGGACATATTTGCTATCCATGGGCGCGTTCACCCGCCGTGGTTGCCACATGGTAAAAGTCACTGAATTGCAGGATTAGTATTTAAGTGTCCGTCCCCATCGCTGTTTTGGGGCGACTGGGTAAGCAGGCAGCATTACTGTTTGGCGGCTCTCGCTGGTTGCTATGGAGAATGGCACACTTATTTAGTACAGTTCATGGGCAGAGCACACAAGTCCTCTTCCACAGTTAAGTCCGCATCGACAACAAAACAGGTTATCACAATCCCCTGGCTCAGTTCTCTCTATGGGTGATGACTGGCAGCCTTGTAGGTAAATCCCAATAGCAAAGGAGTGACCCCAAGGGGAGGGGATATTAGGATGGATGCTGAGACAACAAAAGTATAAGGGAAGTATATAAAAAGTATCAATGATTTATTAGAACATATAAATACACATAAGTACATGTAGATAGACATATAAATAAAATGCAATACATGATACGGATACCACCTGGCGGACAAACCAAGTATGGCCCACTGGTGATTTACAACGTATAACCCAACATGTTTCGATATAACCAAAGTGTTGTATCTTCCTCAGGGGAATAATGTATTGCAGAAAAAGTCAATTCTATGAGATAAAATACACATATGTAAATGTTAAGCACACAAATATAGCATAGCGTGACAATTGTTTAAACATATGATAGTACATGTGTCATAAGGGGAGGAGAATGGACCTACAGGTGCATGCCGGTAAAATGACTCACAACAAATTATGACACTAAAAAAAGGGGAGGGAAAAAGGAAAAAAGGAACCTCACCCAGATGTGTAAAGCACTCAATGTGGAGACATCCTTACTCAATATGACTCTCAGTTTTAGTGAGAGGTAGGTAGTTAAGCAGTAGGTCGTAGGGCACAGTTAAAACTGCAAGTTGCAAGTTGACGTAACTCTCCACAAGGATCGGAAAATGGGAGAGAAGAAAAAAGCTCCTATAGGCATAATGGAGGGTAACAAAAATGAGTGCCATGATTAAATTATTAGGACATAGTAGACAAGAAATGATCGAGGTATCTTACTTATAAGTCCACTATATCCTGATAGACGACAGATCAAGGCGTTCAGATTATAGGTATTTACATGCTTCCACCCGCATCTTGGCTTAGGAGGCCATCCCACTAGGGGCTACCCGAAGGGCACAGCACCTCTCCAACCAGCTGAAAGTGACAATATATATGCAAAGACAGTATAATGTCAGAAGCATTGTGAGTAGCTAGTATAGTAGCTAGTATAAGCAACAAGAGGCGGAGCGTGGAACATGGTAGTATTATATAGCAGACACCACCATAATAATGACCTATGTCTGTGTAAGACAACAAAGGAAAGGGCAGTCTGATCCACGCGTCTGAGGCGTGCATGTGCTGGAACTAAAAGACCATACTGACCTGGGAGGTATAAATACCCCTCCATGTAGAAGTGGGCGGTGTTACCACTTGTCGGAAAATCCGGCACGGAGGTCCGTACAGACGGGCCAAAATCCTCCTATGTGTAGCCAAGATGAAGTGCCATTTCCCTCCCGGCTCCGGTCCCCCGGGCGGGCGACGTCGGACGGAGCCACACACGCCCAGATAAGTGGCGTGTGCTGCGCAGCTCCGTCCGATGTCACCCCCCCGCCGGCGAATCGGACCTAGGGATAGATGCCCTGATGGACCAAACCAACATGTCGACCTAAGGGAGTATCTCGGTCACATTTTTTCATGTTGGAAATGTGGCGTAAGGCTCGTTGGCAGAATTTTTGAATAGTCTTGCCCACATAAAAACAGCCGCAGCTGCATGTGAGCAAGTAAATTACTCCCTTGGTCTGACAATTTGCAAAATGCCAGGGGCACAAGGGTTTGTTGTTAGGCAACATTATGTGGGTTCTGGTGTCAATCAGTGGGCAAAGGGTACAATTACCACATGGAAAAGTGCCATGAAGCCTACACTGATCCGAATCCCTGTGTCCTGAGCACTCGCTAGGCACTAGCCTGTCGCCCAAAGAGGTAGCCCTGCAGTAGGTAATCATGGGATTGGGGGGAACGAAGGGGCCAATGTGAGGGTCCATAGTCAGTAAGTGCCAGTGTTTCTTACGAATAGATCAAATCTGTTTGTGATGACTGTTAAATTTGGTGATAATCCTAGGTGTGGGTTCTTTGTTGGTATGTTTAGGTTTGAAAAGGATGTCATGTCTAGATCTCCTCTCTACTTTGTTGAATGCCCTCTTTAGGCAACGATGGGAATAGCCTCGTTGTAATAGGCGTGTTTTAAGAGTTCTAGCTTCCTGATAATATATCTCCTCTTTTGTACTGTTCCTCCTGGTTCTGAGGTACTAGCTAAATGGAATGGAGTCAATCAAGGGTTCCGGGTGTGCACTGGATGCATGAAGTATATTGTTACGCGCAGTGGGTTTACGGAAAAGTCTGCATGAGAGTGCCCCATCGGAATCCTTGCAGATTGTGACATCCAGGAACGTAATCTCTGTTCCATGGAAATTCATGGTGAAAGTTAAATTGAAAGAATTGTGGTTCAATGACTCAACAAACTGACACAATGCCTCCAATGTGCCGCGCCAAAGGAGTAGCACATCGTCGATGTAACGATACCACATAAGTACGTGGTCCGTCCATTGCGTCAGTGTGTCATCAGATCAAACGGACCGTTCCCACTCCCCCAGGTACAGGTTGGCGTATGAGGGGGCGCACGACGTCCCCATTGCCACGCCCTGCACCTGGAGGTAGTGGGAACCAGCAAATGTAAACACATTATGAGTCAATATAAATTAAAGCGAAAGTAGAATAAAGTCATTGAAGGGCAGCTCCGTTTCATTCATCTGTGAAAGGATGTGTTTAATGCATGCAAGTCCTGGCTGGTGAGGAATAGAGCTGTATAGGGCCTCCACGTCCACGGCGACCAGTAAAGTGTCGCCGGGGATGTGGACGCCCTCCAGGACCCGTAACAGATGTATGGTATCTTGGATAAAGGATGGGAGGCCAGCAACGAAAGGTCTGAGGTGCTCATCAATGAGCCGACTCAGGTTCTTGGTGGTGGCCCCCTTGACAGAGACAATGGGGCGGCCCAGCGGGGTCGTGGGATGTTTGTGGATCTTGGGTAAAGCATAAAACCTAGCGATTCTGGGGAAGGGGGTCCTGATAAATTCCCAAGTAGATTTGGAAATCACCTGGTTGTGGTAGGCACTGTCCACCACTGCATAAAATTCCGAATTACATTTTTCCACCACATTGGGTTCAATGGGCCGGTACCAATTACGATTGTTGAGTATCTTGGTGGACATGGCAACATATTTACTGTTGTCAAGGATGACAATATTGCCCCCTTTGTCTGACGGTTTGATGATAATGGTGTTATCTTGGGCAAGGTTGGACAGTGCACTCCTCAATCCAGGTGACAAATTATCAGTATGTGGGGATTTGATGTGTAGTTGTTTGATGTGATGTGTGGTCATCTTAAGAAACTGGGCCACCCCCTGATTGGAACTGGGACTGCGGTACATATTGGATGGTTTCCTGAGGTTAGAGGGCTTGTGTTTGGCTGGGGGCCCTGTCACAGGGCTCCCTTGCCCAGCTTGACATAACATTCCCTCAAGATCTATTTGGTCAATCAGATCAACTGGTTGACTTTCCTCAACAAGACTTTGTAGATTCTTGAGTGCTTGTCATTCACTGAAGGTAAGGGGTTGGCCATCGGAAGGTGTGTCTTTGGAAAACTGGTGTTGTAGTAGTATTTTACGAGTGAAGAGGTGAAGGTCTTTGATAATATCAAATTTATCCAAAGATTGTGAAGGACAGAAAGTTAAACCTTTCCTCAGAACCGTGTGTTCATCAGGAGAAAGTATACGAGATGACAAATTCACCACTTGAAACTGTGCCTCTGCCGTATCTAATTGTTGGGCAGTTGGGTTGTTTGGGGAACTAGGGTCCCTTGTTTGTGCACTAAAAAAATATCAGGAATCTTAGGAGAGGATAGAGAAAGAGAATTGGACCCATCACCAGCTGGGCCCGATACTTCACCTCGTATAAGTGCAGAAAGAAAAAGTGCCAGAATTCGAAGTAGGGATGCCATACCTGGATTCAGTGACCCAAACTTTCAGTGTGTTATTGGTAGGCGACCCTTCGCCTCGGCGGCGTAGCTTTGGTCATCTCTGGCGTCTGGACCTGTTAGAGGAGGACTGTAAGGATAGAATAGATACAGATGAACTTTCCGAAACCGATACTGATGCTTGCTTGCTTCTAGAGGGAAAATATGCACGTGAGGTGGGTTTTTGGGGCAATTGTTTGGAGGACCACTTGTAAGCTCTGCCCTCCCTAAATGCTTGTTTGTCTCTCAGCAATTTTTTCTCTTTTTTTATCAAAAGTTGTTTGTTGAAATTTTCTAGATGTGCTTTTAATTGCTATTTAACTCAGGGTAAAGTGCATGGGAATGAAAAGGTGTCAATTGTCGATAAAACTGGTCGATGTTGATATCAATATCTCTCATCCGTTTAACATATTCGTTTTTGAGTAACTGCATCATACCTATTGAGCAGTCATTTAGATTTTTTTCCCATGCTACCTTAAATTCAGGGCCAATATCTTCAAAGGAGGGAAAAATCTTGACCCTCAAACCAAGAGGGTTCAAATCCTCCCTTAGATAATCATCAAAGGTTTTGATGTGTCAGTATAGGGCAGATTTTTTTCTCTAGCCATTTTGTGAGTCCCGAGAAAATGAAAGTGATCTCAGTTTGGGCGGCCTCCTTGGTGTTACAGTCTTGTTGGAGTTGAGTGATAAACTCATCCCAACCTTTGCCCTGATAACTCATGTTGCCCAACCTCTCTTCCTATGACACAACGGGAAAGAGCAATTGAAAATTGCACCACCACCAGGGGGTCTTGGGGCGAAGCGTATTTGCTACTCAAATCATAAACCGAAACTAAGGAAAACCCTGGGGTGTGTCCCTAACAGACTGAGCATACCACCACATCCCAAATTGACAAATAGCAAAGGAGTGGCCCCAAGGGGAGGGGATATTAGTGTGGATACTGAGACAACAAAAGTATAAGTACACATAAGTACATGTAGATAGACATATAAACAAAATGCAATACATGATACGGATACCACCTGGCGGGCAAACCAAGTATGGCCCACCGGTGATTTACAACGTATAACCCAACATGTTTCGATATAACCAAAGTGTTGTATCTTCCTCAGGGGAATAATGTATTGCAGAAAAAGTCAATTCTATGAGATAAAATACACAAATGTAAATGTTAAGCACACAAATATAGCATAGCGTGACAATTGTTTAAACATATGATAGTACATGTGTCATAAGGGGAGGAGAATGAACCTGCAGGTGCATGCTGGTAAAATGACTCACAACAAATTATGACACTAAAAAAAGGGGAGGGAAAAAGGAACCTCACCCAGATGTGTAAAGCACTCAACGTGGAGACATCCTTACTCAATATGACTCTCAGTTTTAGTGAGAGGTAGGTAGGAGGAGAGGTACATGACACATGTACTATCATATGTCTAAAAAATTGTCACCCTATGCTATATTTGTGTGCTTAACATTTACATTTGTGTATTTTATCTCACAGAATTGACTTTTTCTTCAATACATTATTCCCCTGAGGAAGATACAACACTTTCGTTATATCGAAACATGTTGGGATATACGTTGTAAATCACCGGTGGGCCATACTTGGTTTGTCCGCCAGGTGGTGTCCGTATCACGTATTGCATTTTATTTATATGTCTATCTACATGTACTTATGTTTATTTATATGTTCTAATAAATCATTGATACTTTTTATATACTTCCCTTATACTTTTGTTGTCTCAGCATCCACCCTAATATCCCCTCCTCTTGGGGCCACTCCTTTGCTATTTGTCAATTTGGGATGTGGTGGTATGCTCATTCTGTTAGGGACACACCCCAGGGTTTTCCTTAGTTGCAGGTAAATCCCAGGCCAAGACCACAAAATATAACCATGTTCTTCCTTGGGAGTAGCACCAGCTTTGGTTCACCTGATAGCTGCCCTCAATCCCACCATATCTCAACATCCGTAGACACTGACCAGGCCGGATCTTGTTTTTGTTGTTCTATTTAGGGGAAATAACCTGGATGGGGAAAAGGGGTGGCTGTGGGATGCCCCAGAAATTATTGTACACAACCTCCATATACAGTCCTGTATATGCACACTTGCTCTGCAGACCGTCCTTCTGCAGCCTGTTACTCCTCACAACTCTCTCCAGCTCTCAGCCTGCTGACCATTTCTCCTCGCAATTCTCTCTCCAACACTGCACTTGCAGACTATTGCTCCTTCACTACTCTCCAGCACATCACTTGGTTCCCAGCTTGAAAGAAAATTTATCAAGCTTCTCTACTCCTTTCTCTTCACCGCAGCTAGCATGTGGTGAGGCCCACACTCTGTCAGCAGGACCTCAGGACCACTCATTACAGGCCAGGGATCACAGGCCCCCAAATATGTAGTAAAGTACTTGGGTACTAGCTGGGCCTTTGATGGACTACAACTTCCAGCCCATCCCTACTCCAGGCCACCACACGGACCTGCTTTCCTCACAGTGACACTTCCCCTGACTGGCTCCCAAGGTTTCACAGACTGTCCACTAGTCCTCTCCCAGCCTGCTCCAGCACTTTCTCCTCCAGCTCCCAGGGTCCGTCACTCACCGACTCCAGTGGACCACTTTAAAGTCTCTCAGTAGCACCTCTGCTGCTCTCCTGTTCCCTTGTGCAACTCCAGGAATCACCTCCACTCCTGGCTGCATCCGAACCTCCAGACCTCAAGGTCACACTCCCCCCAGACTGGGGGCTTCCTCCCGGGTAGAGGCCTCCACAGCACCTCTGCTACATCTTTCAACTTCCACTCCTGACAACTTCTCCCAGACTGACCCAGCCCCGAGTATAGGAGAAGGCCTGCCCCCTGCCAATCCAGATTGGGGATTGGTCAGGGCTTCCTATGACACTCCACATGATGACACCCCTTGTCCCACCTTCACTCTGGAAAGTTCTGGTGCTTCCCAGAAGAAGGTAGGAGGGTCTAGTGACATCATCTGTTGTACTGCCCCAGTCCTACCTGAGCCACTCCCCAAGCCCAGATCAAAACATTCAGGCCTACTCCTACAGTCAGGTCTGACTAAATTTTGCCTTTCCTGTCAAAAAATCTCACAAAAATGCCTACACTATGAGGGCGCCACACATGATAATATAATCTAAGCTGTTTTAAATCCTTTAAATTATGCAGCTTTCATTAAAATAATACCTGGGGATTCAACCACAAAGATCATTTCTTTTCAGGCACTTTCTGTTATAAAATTATAACTATCTCCTAATTGTGTTCTTGTTATGTCATCCTGTCACATGTGCTTCTGGTGCAGCCTACAAGCAGCCATGCTGACACATTTTCTGCCGTTGTCATTACCTGGAAGCCGCTCAGTGATGTGCAGCTGACATTTCCAAGTGCATTTAGACAGGAAGTGGCTGAAAGAAGCTGAAGGAGATGCAAAACAGCATGAAAAAAAAGAAGGAAAAATTGTGTTTTTTGTGAAATGCAGTGCTCTAGCAAACAAAATGTCAATTAAAGCGATTTTTTTAAAAATAACAAACATGGCTATACTTTATAACAAGGGTTTTGCACACAGAGGCCCAATCCTCCTTTTTCTGGGGTGACGTTACGTTTACTGACGAAACGCATCAAGTTGGGACGCACGGTGCGCTGCTTACACTCTCAGGTGGAACGCACGATGTAACCGTGACCCGCAGCTTTTACCGAGCTTGGGATTAGTATTTTTTAGGCACCTTTTATGAATAATTGATGTAACCCTTGCTGGTACATTCAATAAAGCTAAGAGACATTTTTACGCTATGAGAGGCTTGTCCCTCTGCTTTATATTTTTCCACCCATATTGATGCACACACTGGGAGTATCCACAAGCTGAAAGTGGACTAATGGTAGAATTCTGCCTTTAAAGTGGAACTTCCGATTTGCGTACTGGTGACCCCCTGACAAGCTGCAATTGGCATGTCTTTTTTTTTGGGGGGGAGCGGGGTACCTAGTTTTCACAGGTACTTCACTCTCACTTCCGCTCCTGGTGCTCCCCCCTCCCTCCCTGCAATCTTCTGGGACATGTCACAGGTTCCAGAAGATTGCCCGACCATTCACAATGCGCAGCGCGGCTCACTGCCCACAGCCGGGCACCCACACTTGCAATGCCGTTGCCGTGGAGAGGAGGGGGAGAGGAGCAAGGCTTAGGGCTGCGGCATCGCTGGACCGTGGGACAGGTGAGTGTCTTTTTATTAAATATAAGCAGCTACACTTTTTGTAGCTGCTGACTTTTAAATGGGTGGAACTCCGCTTTAAAGTGTTACTAAACCAATAATAGTAAAACCAGTCTGTATATGCAGAAAAGCATGCTTGTTATACTCACTGTGAAACCTAAGGGGTCAATCCTCTGCATTGTGTAAAAAGGCTGTTTGATGCTGTCTTCTGTGATCCTCCTCTTCTTCCACAGTCCCCACTCCATCTGCTGATAGTACAAAGCCCTAGGAGGCCCTCTGCACATGCTCAGTTTGGTGTGTATTGCTAGTTTTTT
Organism: Glandirana rugosa; assembly: GCA_018402905.1. NCBI lineage: Eukaryota > Metazoa > Chordata > Amphibia > Anura > Ranidae > Glandirana > Glandirana rugosa. Next base: position 1,717,480 of record BLSH010490831.1, on the reverse strand, counting down.
ATTTCTTTTGGGAGAGTGCATATAATCGGCACACAGGGCCAATCAGCACTGTCCAGACAGAGGGTCAGGGGTCATGCAGCCTCATAGGGCAGTAAGAGTAGAATGAAAATTCCTCCAAAAAGCTTTAACCAATGCGTGGCTGGAGACACTAATAGAAGTCACAAGACTGCTGCTGATGCGAAAAGGTATTTAGCAGTTTATATTTACTAAAATAATTGCATTTCCATGTTCTGTGTACTGAGAGACCAGATATAGTGAATGCTTGGTCCTGGGTTTAGTAACACTTAAACACTGAGACAAGTACCCTTTAAATTCTGCTCACCAGCATCATGGACGTATATCGTAGAGAGATGTTTTTCCAGGTGTGACAGCGCTTGTGAATATACATTAGAACTGGAAAAAATAAAAAAGAATCCTGTTCTGAATTTTAACAAGGAAAAAGATGTTTGGTAACAGCTTGCTGAGCAGATGAGCAGAAAGATTTATCTGTTCCACGGCGATGAATCCTTCACTTCCTCATGATGTTGTTTTATTTCATGGCAAACCATCACAGTGGGTCTGAACCATGCTAAAAAAGAAAGAAAATCAGGCATATCGGGAGGACAGCAGAGATAAGTGAATCTTTACAAATCAGCTTATCAAAAGTCCTCACAATTCTATACATATGGTTCTGCTGAACAAATTAACTAATTGATTTATCAAAGAATGAGGAAAAAAAATGCATAATTCTGAAAGTTTAATATTAAGATTCCCTTCAACTGCAACACCAGCCAAAACATTTTATTTTATTTTGGAAAAAGTCGGGAAGGGATAGACAAAAACACATTTTTGTTTGGTGGAAAATGGTTATAGCTTATTTATTACAGCTATTTAGTGTACATCGCACCAACAATTTACTCAGTGCACCCAAGGAGCTAACAATCTAAAGCCTGGTACACACTAGTAGTTTTTTTTGTTAATCCCAGCAGCTGAACGAAAAAAAAACTGAAGAGCTCAGGAAGAGCCGCTGTACTAACAATCCAATGTTAGTACAGCGATCTCACCTGCTGAGCTATTGTGGTCTGACAGGGGGACCCCCCCGCCGGAACACACTGGTCAGTGCTGATCGGATGCTGATCATCAGACCATTTATGGTCATGCCCCTTTGACAGAAGCCAGCTTCTGTCGGACCAGCTGCCATACACACGGGCTGAATGTAATTAACCTACCAGCATGTCTTTGTAATGTTGGAGGAAAACCGTGCAAGCACAGGGAGAACATGCAAATTTCATGCACACAGTGTTCTTGCTGAGATTTTAAATGGGGACCCCAGAGCTGCAAGGTAGAAGTACTAAGCACTAAGCCACAGTACTTCCCTGAGCGTACAACGCTTTCATCCCGGTCTGTGCCTTCTTGTCCTGGTGACAACAAATTCTTGTAAAGCCATCACAGAGAGTGAAAGAAAGATAAAGAAAATCCCTATAATGGGGTCACAGACAGAAATGTAAACTTGAAAGAAATCTTAACTCAGGAGATGGGCTTTGTGAGATTCATTTCAGTATATGGCTAGCAGTCACTTGCTCGATTCCATTTTATAAACGTTTTTTTTGGTTCTACTTTTAACCACTTCCCATTTGGCCTATTGTAAAATGACAGCTGGTTGGGAGCTTCCTAATTTTGGGTGGACGTCATATTGTTGTACTGAGTACCATGTGATCATTGTGACTAATCACAGCAATCACATGTCAATAGTACACAATGGCTTTATACACAGCCATTCATTGTGAGCTGTTGTGATCTCTGTGATTGGTCACTGTTATCACATGGTACAGGGGTCAATCACAGTAGACCTGTACCATGTGATAGCTGTAGCCAATCACAGATTTTATAATAGTGCACCATGGCATATGAATGGATGGCATTCATAAAAATGATTTGCTTATACCAGTGATCAGATCATCACTGTAATAAGCAATCATAGTGAAAAAAATCCTTATCTCCTCCCCAGAGCAGTACAGTGTCACTATACTCGCTGTACTGCACTTGTCACAGTATGTAAAAAAAAAAAAAAAAAAAAGAAGGATTAAAAATGTGTTTTTTCCTACATACTGTCACCAGTTAGTGTCCCTGATCACTGCCAGACTGGGCTGACCCCAGGTACTTAACCACTTCAACACAACAGTAAAGTTAGCCCAATTTTTTCCCATATTGTGAAAGATAAGGTAAATTGATACCCAACATGTTATACTTTGAAATTGCACCTGCTTGCAGAATGGCGACAAACTTTCCAACCTAAAAATCTCCATTGGCGACGTTTAAAAATTTCTACAGGTTAGCAGTTTTGAGTGACAGAGGAGCTCTAGTGCTAAAATTATTACTCTCACTTTAACGATCGCGGCAATACCTCACATGTGTGGTTTGAACACCGGTTTCATGTGGAGGCGCGACTTCCGTATGGACAGGGCGCTTTAAATTTTTTTTTTCTTATTTATTTTACTTTTTATTTTTTAATGTTACACCGTTATTTTTTTTTTAAAAATTTGATCACTTTTATTCCTATTACAAGAAATGTAAACATTCCTTGTAATAGAAAAAAGCATGCCAGGACCTCCTAAATTTGAGATCTGGGGTCAAAAAGACTTCAGATCTCATATTTACAGCTAAATGCAAACATTTTAAAAAATGACAGTCCAAAAAAAAAAATGGGCCCTTTAAGACCGTTGGGCGGCAGCGACGTTTGATGTCGCTTCCGCCCTGCAATGTTATGGAGCCGAGTGGGTGGCATCTTCCGCTCACTCGGCTTCCAGTGCAGGGTGGGAACGGACCAGATCATGTCCGCCGCTGCCGGCAGATCCGATAAGGGCGAAGATGACGGGAAAGTGGCGGGAGGGGCACCTCTCCCGCCACCGATAAAAGGGATCTTGCGGTGAATCCGCCGCTTAGATCACTTTTATCTGAAAGAGAATCGCTGGCTGTAAAAAATGGTATCTGAATGGTGCCTGCAGATGCAGGCACCATTCATATATCTCCACTCGAACCTAAGGACATCATATGATGTCCGGTGGTACGGAAGTGGTTAAGGAGGCCTGCCCCCTGCCAATCCAGGTTGGGGATTGGTCAGAGTTCCTGAACATACCTCAAGAAGCTTCACCTCCTTTTCCCCACCCTTTCTTCCAGAACTTTCTGAACCAGAAAGGAGAGGTTACCAAAGGGTGTCACTACCTGCAGTCACCAGTCATTCCCTAGGCCACTCCCCGGCCCAGAATCAAAACAATCAGGCCTGACTTCCAGTCAGCATATAAGAGTGGAACCAGGATAGAGAGAAAACCTAGTTCATAAAGGTGCCACTAAATAGAGCTGCTGGGACATAAAGCAGGCAAAAATATCAGCCAAAAATTGATGACTAATCTTAGATACAAAAAAAGTATACATTTTTTATACAAATAACAAAAAGAAACAACCCAAATGAATGGGACTAAAAACCTCCACCTAATGCCACCTCATGACAGACAACGTTGTCTAGTATCTTAAAATAATGCCATGACGCCGTTCCAGTCAGACCTGACTAAATTTACCTCTCCCATCTAAAATCCTGACATCTAGCACTTACCTAACTGTAAAGGGTGCTACATTAAAAAAAAATCATATTTCATTTCTTCATTTTCCAAAACATGGTGACAAAAAATTACAACTTCCAAAAACTTACCATGCCTTTTACTAAATACCTTGGACTGTCTACTTTCCAAAAAGGGGTTATTTTGGAGAGGATTTGTACTGTCCTGGTCAATTTTCAAATATATATATATACCATAGTTTGTAGACTTTGGAAGTGGAAGTAAAGTCTTATTTATTTACCCTATAATAAAGCTTACCTGTAGGTACTATGCTTGTGCAATTCGTTTCATTTGAAATTTAGTTTTTACCAAATTTTGCAAAATTCGGCAATTCGGATGAATTCCGAATTTCCAAATTTTTCTGAATTTTAGTTTCTCCGATTCGAAAATTTGGAAATTTGCAGTAATACACCAATTGGGTTAATTTGCGGTACTTCGGCAATTGTGGTAATTCTGAAATTCGCTTTAATTAGGCCATTGTGGTCATTCGGAAATTCGCGGTAATTGGGCAATTGCGGTAATTCGGAAATTTGGCAATCAGAACTGCCGAAAATCCAAAATTCTAAAATTCGGAAATTCGAAAATAACAAAGAACATTTGAAGTAATAACTAACTAATAAATAACTATTAAATTATAGGTATTGGAATTTCCTTGAAAATATGGCTGTTAGTGATAAATTTCATATTTAAGTTCATTAACAGCCAAATTTCAAGGAAATTCCAATACCTATAATTTAATAGTTATTTATTATTATTTCAAATGTTCTTTCTTATTTCAGAATTTTCAAATTTTGGAAATTCTGAAATAAGAAAGAACATTTGAAATAATAACTAACTAATATTTTATTAGTTAGTTATTATTTCAAATGTTCTTTCTTATTTCCAAAAATGAAGTAATCGGCGCATGTGCTCTGAAGGTCCGGCTTACCATGCCAGACCTTCAGAGCCAGTGCCGTAAACGTGGCTGTGACACTGTTAGGGAAGATCCTGCAAAAGGACTGTTTTGAGCATTCCCACCCCGGAAGTGGCGCCAAACGGCTCTATTTAAGCCCAGCAAACCCTGCTGGCCACCACTCTCTCTGACCATAGTGAGCTGCTACGGCTGGATGCAATCTCTTCTCCCCTGTTCCTGGTCATCCTAGGCCTGCCCTGGCTCCAAGCCCATGACTCCAGTCCACCTATTGTTGGGAACACTGCCTCCCTACGCACGTCCTGCCTTTCCTGAACCTGATGTGTCTGGACTCTGATCTTGACAACCGTCAGAAAGTACCCCAAGTCTACCACGAATATTTGGACGTGTTTAGCAAGCAAGGGGCGGACACGCTCCCTGCGCACCGCTCCTACGACTGCCCAATCGAGCTCCTTCCGGGGGCCAAAATTCAGTTTGGACGGATCTTTCGATTGTCCGAGAAGGAGTTAGTGGCACTGAAGGACTACATGGATGAGAACCTGCAGAAAGGGTTCATCCGTCCATCTACTTCCCCGCCGGTGCGGGAATCTTCTTTGTAGAGAAGAAAGATCACACGCTCCGGCCGTGTGTGGACTACCGAGACCTGAATAAGATTACGGTGAAGAACCACTACCCCCTTCCCTTAGTACCAGAACTCTTCCAGCGCCTACGCTCTGCTACCATTTTCACGAAGCTGGATCCAAGAGGAGCGTACAACCTTATCCGCATCTGGGAGGGGGATGAGTGGAAAACCACGTTCCGCACCCGATTTGGGCATTACGTATATCTTGTTTTGCCCTTCGGGTTGTGCAATGCCCCGGCAACCTTCCAGTTTTTTATTAATGATATCCTCCGGGACTTTTTAGACATTTTCGTAATAGCCTATTTGGATGATATCCTCATTTTCTCTTCCTCACTGGAAAACCATCGGGAACATGTTAAGAAAGTTCTCTGCCGCGTCCGCCAGCATAAAACTATATGCGAAACCTGAGAAAGATTTTGAAATTTGAAAGACAGAGCATTCAATTTCTGGGACTGGTCATCTCCCCGGGAGGCATCGAGATGGATCCACAAAAGGTGTCAGCCATCCTGTCTTGGCCTGCACCTACCGATCAAAAGGGGGTCCAGCGGTTCGTTGGATTCTCCAATCTTTATCGTAAATTTATTCGGAACTTCACACATCATATCACCCATCACCCAGCTCACCAAGCAGGGGATACAGTTCCACTGGTCCCTGGAGGCACAAACCACCTTCACCACTCTGAAGGGACTCTTCACGTCTGCTCCCGTACTGCGCCACCCAGATCCAGCTCTGCCCTACATTCTGGAGGGCGTCATAAAACGCTGTTGGGCGGTTCTTTCCCAACGCTCTGGTCTCAAAAGCTTAGTACATCCGGTGGCCTTTTTCTCACGAAAGCTTGTCCCGGCTGAAAGGAACTATGACGTGGGAGACCGGGAAATCCTAGCCATCAAGGCAGCTTTGGAGGAGTGGAGATACCTGCTAGAAGGGGCGGCTCACCCAATTCTAATCTACATGGATCACAAGAATCTCGAGTACCTCAAATCGGCCAAACGTCTCAGACCCCACCAGGCCTGATGGGCACTAATCTTCTCGAGATTCTTGTTCCATATAACGTACCGGCCCAAATCCAAAAAAATAAAGCCTGATGCGTTATCTCGCATGTTCGAAGATTCCAAAGAGCCAGCATCGCCCGCTACTATTCTGCCAGCCAGGAACTTCCTGCTTCTACAGACAGACCTTTTGCGGCAGTTAAATCGGGCCTCTACAGGAACATCTGGCTTTATCAGAGACACTTTGCAGGTCAGAGAGGGTCTTTTGTGGAAAGGATACCAAATCTTTGTCCCGAAGGAGGTCCGAGTAACCCTCCTAGGTCTGTGCCATGACCATTCCCTGGCTGGACACTTCAGGATCCACAAGACCTTAGAGCTGGTGCAGCGCACCTTTTGGTGGCCTGACTTGGAAAAAGACTGTAAGGATTATGTCAGTTCCTGCCCCATCTGTACTCGAAGCAAAGTTCCTCGGAACAAGGCCTGAGGCTTGCTTCGACCTCTGCCAGTACCAGACCAACCATGGGCCATGATCTCTATGAACTTTGTAGTGGAGCTACCTCCCTCGGAGGGCTGCATGGCCATCTTCCTGGTGGTCGGCCGGCTGACAAAAATGGCCCATTTTGTGCCCTTAAAAGGAACACCCTCTGCTCCAGAGGCCGCCCGGGTGATCATTAAAGAGATTGCCCGGCTCCACGGAACTCCCATAGACATTGTTTCCGACCGAGGGGTACAATTCACCTCAAGATTCTGGAAAGCCCTGTGCGGAATGCTGAAAATTAAAGTGTCACTGTCATCGGCCTACCATCCCCAGTCCAATGGGCAAACAGAGCGGACTAACCAAATTCTAGAGCAGTACCTCCGTTGCTTCCCATCTTTTGTCCAGGATGACTGGATGTCCTTTCTGCCCATGGCGGAATTTGTTTATAACAACTTTTGCCATTCTACCACCAAACAGTCCCCTTTCTTTGCGAACTTTGGGTTTCACCCCACCTTCCTGCCAGACCCGATTCCTGAATCCTCCATGCCTGCTGTTCAAGATACTCTGGACTTCTTTGCTCGCAACAACAAACTGCTGCAGGAGGATATCTGCAATTCACAGGAGGACAGCAAGAAGATCTTTGATAGGAAAAGGAGGGGGGAGCTAATTTTAAAAACAGGAGACCGAGTATGGCTGGCTATGACTCACCTGAAATTGGCATGCACATCAAAGAAATTGGGACCTAAGTATGTGGGGCCATTCCCCCTCAAAAAGAAAGTCAATGATGTGTCTTATGAGCTGGTCCTCCTGCCAGAGAGCTTTCAAATCCATCCAGTGTTCCATATTTCTTTGTTGAAGCCCGTGGTACCAGACCCCTTTCCAGACCGTGAAACCGGTCCACCTGCACCTGTGTTAGTTAATGGAGATGAGGAATTTGAGGTGGAAGCTGTGTTGGACTGTAGGAGGAAAAGGGGGCAAATACAGTACTTGATTAAATGGAGGGCCTATGGACCTGAGGAAAACTCCTGCGAGCCTGAAGAAAACCTGCATGCCCCTGATCTGGTAGATGCCTTTCTTCGCAGCCACCCGCAAAGAAGAGCTCAGCTGGGCATCCGGAGGCTGCCCCTTGGGGGGGGCAATGTTAGGGAACATCCTGCAAAAGGACTGTTTTGAGCATTCCCACGCGTTCCCGGAAGCGGCGCCAAACGGCTCTATTTAAGTCCAGCAAACCCTGCAGCAAGTGCTGTCTGATCTACAGCATGTGACCTGCTTCCTGAGAGACCCATAACCTGTTGTTTGTTCCTGTGACCCGGCCTGCCCTGACTCTGTGTGACCTCTGCCTGCACCGACCCCGGCTTGCCTACGACCACCCGATTGCCTGATCCCTCTGTACTTCTGCCACCCATGTGTTAACGAACCTGCTTGGACTTGACCATTCTCTTGCCTGCACTCTTGTACTGCACCGCCAGCCAGTTACCGAACCTGCCTGCACCCGACTCTACTCCAGTGTCTGTGGCCATCCAGAGCACCATAACTGCCAGCTCCTCAAGTCTTCATCAGTCCTTCCGGATTGCTGCTTTCCAGCTGCATCTATTGCCCCGCAGGTAATCATCTATCTCCAGCAATCCTACAGACCTCCAGCTGGTGGACATTACCGGAATACCACAGGCACTCTTACCTCCCCATGCTCTGGTGGCCGCTGTCTCACTCCCAGTGGTCCCTTGAACCGGGGTCATAGGGGAGGCCATCTCCTGCCGTCAGACTCACTACCTGGTACTTAACAGACACAGTGACGTCATTGTGGCTCTGGCCAATCAGCACCGGAGCCCGCAAACCCATAAAAAACACCGGGGAAGATGTTAGCCATCTCAGCGGTGTGCGGCCGCCCTTGGAGGGCTTAGTTTTAAGGTAAGTATTTCATAATGCGCTAGTATGCCTTTGTCTTACAGGGTTTTTCTTTGGGGGGGTTCTCATGGTTTACAACAGCTTTAACTTTCACGCAGACTAAATAACATACACTGATTTCGGTAATTTTTACCAAAGAAATGTAGAAGAATACATTTTGCCTTACATGAAGACAAATTATTAATTTGCAAAATTTTGTACCAGAAACGAATACAAACCAGTTTTTTTTTTCAAAATTTTCTATATTTTTTTGTTTATATAGCAAAAAATAAAAAAACCCAGTGGTTATTAAATACTACCAAAAGAAAGCTCTATCTGTCTCAAAAATGTAATTTCGGTACATTGTTGCATACCTGAGTAATAGACATTCAAAGTGTGACAGCGCTGAAAGCTGAAAATTGTCCCGGGCAGGAAGGGGGTGAAAGTGTCCGGTATTGAGGTGTCTAAGGGCTTCCATCGTCTCTGCTCCTTCTCTGCATCACTCCGGCTCCCGCCGTGCATCTCCTCCCTCCTCCTCCTAGGCGTCCATTAGGATCACCTGTCCTTTCAGCTAATCGGGTGACGGGTCTGAGGACCTGCTTCTTGATTGGCCGGGAGAAGAATCAATGTGAAAATAGTGATTATTTATTCACTATTGCCACACAAGTGGTAATAGTGCACTTTTTTGAAGCCTATTAGAGCCTCAGGCTCTAATCACATGCTTTAAAATAAAAACAACAAAACATTGGAATCCATGCGTCGGGTGCCCCATATTTAGATTAGGGGCCGGACACATAGATGGTGGGTTGGTGCCCCTGCACATCTTACGGACAGCCCGCCTCAGCTTTGGACTCTACCTCTGCTGCACTACAGAACACTTACCCCCCAAGAGAACAGAACTGAGCAGGGATGACAATGCTGCTTGGGATTTTAGTGCAGCAGGTCCAATATTGTCAGTCCAAAATAGCAAGTTAGGAGCTCACTGGATTTTCTGGCAGATCAACAAGTATATTTTTGTACTTGCAGTGTTGAAGAGAGAAAATATGGGAGAATGTGATGTACTGCACTATGTTTTATATTATACCCATCCATGCACTTTGCCATGCCATGGAACTGTATGCCTCTCCTCTGGATTTCATATGGCTTAACGTGGCATAGAACCCAGGTGCTTTCTTTTTTTCACATGTTGATCCTGCCAGTAAGGAAGGTATTTTTCAACTTCCTTTACCAGGCCAAGCAGTCCAGCAAAAGTGGAAGTTAGGGGATTGATGAAAATCATTAAAAATTGACAGAGGTTCTTGCAATGGTAAGCTTTATTCATTTATGCAAAACAGTGGTTTTCAACTCCTGTCCTCAGGACCCACCAACAGGCCAGATTTTAAGTATTACCTTGGGGAGATGCAGACTAGAATACTGCAATCACTGAGCAGCAAATGATATCACCTGTGATGTATTTCAGTCAGGCTGGGTTCACACTATCCGACAAAAAAACGGTCCGACTTTGATCCTACTTTGCTGTGCGATTTACGGTCCTACATAGGGTCAAAGTCGGATCGTTTGTCTGTGAACAGGGATCCGACTTTGATCCTGACAATGCCAGGCACCTTGTGCTCTGGGGATCTTGAAGGGGAACTCCACGCCAAATTTAAAAAAAAAATGACATGGGGTCCCCCTCCAGGAGCATACCAGGCCCTTTGGTCTAGTATGGATTTTAAGGGGAATCCCCACGCCGAGAAAATGGCGTGGGGTCCCCCCCAAAATCCATACCAGACCCTTATCCGAGCACGCAGCCCGGCAGGCCAGGAAAGGGGGTGGGGACGAGCAAACCCCCCCTCCTGGACCATACCAAGCCGCGTGCCCTCAACATGGGGAGTATGGGTGCTTCGGGGCAGGGGGGGCTCTGTGCCCCCACCCCAAAGCACCTTGTCCCCATGTTGATGAGGACAAGGGCCTCTTCCCGACAACCCTGGCCGTTGGTTGTCGGGGTCTGCGGGCGGGGACTTATCGGAATCTGGAAGCTCCCTTTAACAAGGGGGCCCCCAGATGCCGGCCCCCCACCCTATGTAAATGAGTATGGGGTACATCGTACCCCTACCCATTTACCTGGAAAGAAAGTGTACAAAAACACACACTACACAGGGTTTTACAATATTCTATTAAATCAGCTCCGGCGTCTTCTCCCCTCTTCGGTTTCTCCTTTCTTCGGCTCTTTTGCGGGGTCTTCCATCTTCTGAGGGGTCTTCTTTCTTCTCCTTCTCTGCGGCGTCTTCTGCTCTTTTGCCGGTCTTCTCCACTGTCCCCTTCCCTCTGTTCTTCCTCTCTTCTTCTCCTTCTTCTTCTTCTTCTACCCATGTTGACACGACGTGATCTCCTTCACGAATGCCCTCTCCGCTGTGTCTTATATTGACATGGGGCGTGGCCACCAGATGACATCACCCAGAGGCCCCGCCCCCATATGATGTCACAGCCCGCCCCAGGATGCGACATCATATAGGGGCGGGGCCTCCGCGTGATGTCATCTGGTGGCCACGCCCCATGCCAATATAAGGCACAGCACACAGCTGTGGTTTTAATATTACTTTAACTGTTTTGCTGCTAGAATTTGTAGTTTGCAGGCAATGATTGGTCTTGCGTAAGTCAATCTGCTGGGCATTGATCAAAATGTAATGAGGAAAAACATAAAAGTTATTTTTTAATCCACTTATGAGAACTTACTTATTCCTTAAATTACAAAACTGTTCTTCCTGAAAAGCAAACATTGAATACTTACCTCTTCTGTGGCAGTGCCACCAACTTCTGCAGTAGTGTTGATAAACCACCAGCTGAAGATCTTGCAGAATCGGACACTTCCAGGAGTGTCAGATTCCCAGTTCATCACTGGTTTGATTAGCTTCCCCCTATGTCACTATTGTCTCCTGAAATGACCTAGTGGTTTGGCTGGAGGTAGGTTTAGAGCCCTTGTCAGGTTCTATTCGCTATCTGTGTCCCCGCTAGAATTGCCTTCCCTGTTTGTCCTGGTGACTTTTGTCATTAAGACAGAATATGACCAGAAATCCAACATTTTAGAGAGTCTCTGGAGCAACAACCAGGGTTCCGTGGAACCCTAGGGTTCCTCCAGAGGTTGCTAGGGGTTCCTTGTGCAATAGTCAATTTCTACCTCTCAGATAAATTTCCACTGATACCATTGATCTTTTTAGCTATCTGTAAGGGGTAATGCTTCCCAATAACCACAAGTGTAAGGAGCATTCTTGACATTCTCCTTGGGATCCCAAGGTGCCTTGGGACCAACAACGAGGTCTCTGAGAGATTTTACAACCTAAAGACCAGTATAAGACAGAATTACTGTTT
>BLSH010490831.1:1691177-1705646 GCA_018402905.1 Glandirana rugosa | reverse complement strand
AAAAAAAAAAAAAAACTGGCAGAGATTTTTATACTTCCTTATCCAACACAAAAAAAGTTTTGGCTATACATACTTTATGATCTGCCAAATTGTAATCTAGAACTTTTTGAATTGCTCAGCCAGTATTAAGGTATTTTAACATCCATGCTTACAACTTCAAACAAGTTTAAGGCTTTGGGATTTTTTCTACTTTTTATTTTTATTTTTCATCGCAGATTTTTCTTACTTTTTTTAACCTTACAGTGAAATTGAGAGTAGATCATAGATTGTTACAATTTTACATTGATGGCCAGTAAAGATTCTCCCTCATCCTTAGTATACCTGTAGTTTCCCCTACTGAGCTGCAGACAACAACACTACAATTTTTTCTCAGTGGGGTCTAATTGTGCCGTCTCTGTTGTGCTATGTAGGTCTCAGCATGGGGCTACGTGAGCGAGGTTTCAGATCGAGCGGGTGAATTGTTTAGGGAACAACTTCGTTCCTGGCGGAGACAAACAGAGAAATATTGGTTAAAACACAAGTTTCTAGAGAGACAGTGTACTAGTGTAATGTTGTACACCAGCAAACAGATCTTGAAGGTGACTATAATAACTGTATAGAAAACAACAAAGATCCTTATTCTACATGCTGCAATAGCTTTTAAAGCACCTTAAAGGAAATCAATGGTCACAGCATACACTTTCATTTTATATCATGAGCATTGTAAGAGTACAAACAATATTATTATTAGCAATCCAATATAGACTTACTTGAAAATATCCTTTTATGTTGCAAGTCCTGCCTGTCTGCTGGCCATCTTTTTAAACAAATAGTAACTGCTGACTTTTAATAATAGGACACTTACCTGTCCTGGAGTCCAGCGATGTCGGCACCCGCCGCCGATCTTCGGATCGGGTGCCAGGTGCAGCCACGTCTATTGCGGGTAAGGGAACCATTTCAGCTTCACGCTGGGCACCCTACTGGGCATGTGCGAGGCTCCGCTGTGCTCTGCTATTGGCCCGCCGGCCTGAACTACCGGATGTGTGGAAAAGGACACCTATCTAAAGACAGGTGTCCTCTTCCCCCTCCCCCCGAAAGGTGCCAAATGTGACACCTGAGGGGGGGAGGAATCCGACTTTTTGGTGGAACTCCGCTTTAACAAAGTATGTTTACAAACTTCTAGATTGTTCAGATTAATATTGTAGGCTAGAAATAATTCAAATACAATGTGTAATACAGGATTGTACATTTTGGCCATAGATACACTTTAACCCTTTCACTGCCAGAGCCGTTTTTGTGGGTTTTTTTGTTTACATGTTTGTAACACCATCTTGTGTGCTAGAGTAGAATTTCTGTAGAGTAGGTAAATTGTTTGGCTTGGCTGGCAGCCAAGCCTGGTGTTTTTCTGGGTCAGAGTTTGAGTGACTCGGAGGGCTGGGTGACTCACAGGCAGCATCTCTTAGACCTCCCCCTACTTCTGGAACTTGGTGAAAACTTCCAGAAGAATGAGCGTGGAGGTGAGGAGGAACTGCCTGGAGTATTCTGAGGGTCCTGACCAATCCCCAACAGGTGGGCTGGCAGGGGGCAGGCCCCCTCAAATACTCAGGGTCAGCCCAGCTGGGGCAGTGGAGTTCGGGTGGAAGCTGGAGATGGAGTGTTAGGCTGTCGGTGGCCCTTGAGTGTAGGCCCCTAGTCTGGGGGGATGACCTCAGGCCTAGGCTCGGGTGCGGAACGGACCCTCTTCACGACACACAGAGGTGTTCTGACCGGAGGCACGGGAGCAGGAGGAGGACAGCAGGAGGATACTGCCGGCAAATCTTCAGGGAGGAAGACAGCCAGGTGGGCTGGTGAGTGTTAGAGTTGGAGAGGACTGGGAGAGAGTAGTCTGGGAGGACTGCGCAGTCTTAGCCAGGAGACCTAGAGAAAGGGACAGGTGCAGCCAGGTGGGCCGACTGTGCCTGAAGAAGTGGTGCTGGGATCAGTAACCACAGGAGGGTGACAGCTGGGCACTAGGACTTTGCTACGTAAACAAGGGGCCTGCAGTCCCTGCCTGTAAAAGGCATTTGCCACTTATCTGACTGAGCCTTTATCATATCATCCAAACAGTGCCAGCTGGTCCTGGGAGTTGTAGTTCTGCAATCAAGCTTTGTACAGGAGGCAGAGGAGAAGTGTGTATACGGACTGTATATAGTTGTGTCTCTGAAGAGTTCTACTGTTTTGATCAAGTGGGCATCCCGTAATATTCCTATCCAAGTTTATTTCCCTCAATAAAATATAAAAACAAAGCACTGGCCTGTTCTTCTGCCTCAAGTGTGCTGTGAAGATGAGGTGTGCCTGGCTGTGCAGGGTGGGCGATTTCTTTCTATATGCGGCTCCTTCGGGGGGTGCACTACAAGTTTAAAAATCATTTTAGGTTTGAAGATTACATAAAATTCCCAAAACATTACATATTTTCTGAAAGCAGACACGCTGGAGAATAAAGCAGTGGTTCCATTTTTTTATGTCACAATATTAACAGTTTAGGAAATGCAAAATTTCAGGGAAAAAATACACTAAAGTTAGGGTGCACAAATGCAATACATTACCCAATTTTGGTAAAATACAAAATATGAGGTTGCGCCAAGTGAATAGATACCCAACATGTCATAACTAAAATTGCATGCACCCGTGAAATGGCGACAAACATCTGTATCCTATATCTTCCGCAGTTGATGTTTTAAAAACCCCTACAGGTTATCAGGTAAGAGTTAACCGTGAATAATTGGCCTAGAATTATTGCTCTTACTCCAGCATGCGCTGTGATATGTAACATGTGTAGCCCAATCAACAGTTTCATGCATAGGTGCCTCTGACACATGCATTCTTGTTCATATGTACTGTATGTGGGGGTGCTCAAAATTATTTATGTGAAAATTTATTTTTTACACTTTTTAAAAAAATTTCTAAAACTTTTTTTCATTACACAGGGGACAAGAAGTCCCCTATGTGATGCAATTTTTTTTGGTCGCAAGTTATTGGTGTCCTCCAGTGAAGCTGATGGAATGCAATTTAATTAGCTTCTGGTGAAAGTGACACAGGAACCCAGAAGGGATGTTTTACACAGGGGAGGCCAGCAAATGGACTGTCACTGGTCTCCTTCTTATCTACCCGACAACACTCGCCATGCTTATCCTGGGTGTATGGAGCCCAGGAAACATGGACAAACTCTGGTACCATGGTGTTTGGAAGCTATCGGGCAGCTGCAAGTAGGCAGGCAGGTGCATTTTATTGCAGAAGAGACATTGCATGTCTCTTCTGCAATACAAAGCCTGCCTGCTTGCTGTTTGTTCCAGGGGAACTTCAGTTATGCTTTAACCACTTCCCATATGATGTCGTGGACTTGAAGTGGAGATATCTGGATGATACCTACAGCTACAGGCATTATCCAGATTTCTTTGTTTTCAGCCGGTGATTCCCTCTCATGTAAAAGCCATCCTAATGGCTGATTAGCCTCTGGATTGTTTTTACAGGCAGCGGGAGGGGACATCCTCCGTCCTGCTGTCCACCAGCGCCTCTATGGGGCTCTCCCGTGTGATCGGAGAGCCCGGAGTCCAGTCTAGTGGTGACAGGTTACGATAGAGCTGGCCTTGGACCACATGGTCTTCGCCCATCTCTATAATCCTGGAAGGTCGTGATGTGATGTCATGACATCACTTCAAGCTCTGGCAGACGTAAACACTGCCATTTTTCTCCTGGAAAGCAGAGATCAATTTTTTTTACCTCATGCTTCCCTGGGTAGAGGAGATATCTGGGGCCTTATAGACCCCAGATGTCTACATAAAGAAGACCTGTCATGCCTTATTTCTACCATAAAGGGATGTTTACATTTCTTGCGATAGGAATAATAATCATAATAAAAAAAAATTAAAGAGACAGTGTAAAAATAAAATAATAAAAATAAAATAAATTATCATTAAAAAAATGTTTAAAGTGCCTCCGTCCCCTTGTGCACGCGCGCGCATAAATGAACGTATATGTAGGTTGTGCCCGTATAAGTTAAGCTGTGTTCTCACCTCACAAGTGAGGTATCGCCACAAACATTATAGCAAGAGCAATAATTGTAGCTCTACGTCTCCTTTGTAACTCTAAACTGGTAACCCATACCCTTTATTTTTAAAGTGCTACCTATGGAGAGATTTAAGTACTGTAAGTTGGCGCCATTCCATGAGCGTGTACAATTTTAAAGCGTAACGTGTTAGGTATATATTTACTCGGCGTAACATTATCTTTTATTTTTAACCAAAAATTGGGTTATTTTTGCATTAAAAATCCATTAACCACTTCAGCTTTAGAAGGTTATGGACCAGGCCATTTTTTGTGATATGGCACTGCGTTATTTTAACTGACAATTGCACGGTTGTACGACACTGTACCCAAATAAAATGTATATCCTTCTTTTCCCACAAATAGAGCTTTCTTTTGGTGGTATTTGATCACCTCTGTGGTTTTTATTTTTTGCGCTATAAACAAAAAAAGCCAGACAATTTTGAAAAAAAAACCACAATATTTTTTACTTTCTTCTAAAAAAACATATCCAATAAAAAATTGTAAAAAATCGAACTTCTTCATAAATTTGAGCCAATATGTATTCTGCTACATATTTTTGGTAAAAAAAACCCCCAATAAGCATATATTGATTGGTTTGCACAAAAGTTATAGCGTCTACAAACTATGGGAAATATTTAGGGACTTTTTATTTTTTTTAATATTTTTTACTAGTAAGGGCGGCGATCAGCAATTTTTAGCAGGACTACGATATTGCGGCGGACAAATCTGATACTAAGTGACACTTTTTGGGGACCAGTGACGCCAATACAGTGATCAGTGCTAAAAAAATGCACTGTAACTGTATAAATGACACTGGTAGGGAAGGGGTCAACATCAGGGGCAATCAAAGCATTAAATGCGTTCCCTATGTGTGCTTTTTAACTGTAGGGGGAGTGCTTTGACTAAAGGAAAACAGAGGTCCATGTTTCTGCTTAGCAGAAACATGAGATCTCCATTTTCCTTTCTGGCAGAACAGTGGTCTGCCTTGTTTTGATGTGTCCAATTACAGCGAGAGCGGGGTTCCGGCAGCATGTGCCCCAGAGTCGATGGAAGAGTTCACGTGTAGGTATGTGATTTTGCGCTAAAGGGCCGCCCTGCCATAGTAAATGTATGTGGGGCCATTCTTAAGTGGTAAAAGTGTATTTTTCCCCAAAAAATTGTGTTTGAAAAATCGCTGCTCAAACACCATGTGATATAACATATTGCAACAACCGCTTTTTTCTCTAAGGTCTCTACTAAAAAAATATATGTAATGTTTGAAGGTTCTGGGCAGTGACGGCCTGTGGTTTTTCTTTTTGGGGGGTGACAGACAGCCCAAGAACCCCCCACCCACCCCCTCCTTCCCGTGAGGGCAGTCTGGACATCAAAGCCCCGCACTTACCGCATCTAGGAAGCGGGCAGCAGTGTCCGGAGAGCAGCTTTCTTCCTCCTCCGTGGTGTGAATTACGGCAGCTTCTGCCGTGCATCCCCCTCCTCCAAGGCATCCAATAGGAAACGTGTAACAGACCCACACTGAGGCCATTCAGTGTTAGAAAAGCGAATATTCGTTTGCTTTTCTAACACACATGAGTGGGCTGCGAGCGCAATAATCTGCGCTCGGAGTCCACTCTATTTTGAAACCTATTAGAGCCTATGGCTCTAATCAGGTGCTTAAAAGAACCCCCCCTCCCCCCCACACTGCTGTAATTAATGCGTCCGGCATTCTGAAATGGTGGCCGCGGCAGCCATGGATATGCATGAATCTATCCATTACTCATATAGGGAGCCGTCCCTGGTTATGGGTTATTTACTAGAAAAAAGATACAGATTTTTACTTTTAGGAGAGAAATATCAGAATTGGCCTGGGTGAGAACTGGTTAAAAGAGATGTATGTTTTTTTTTAAGAATCATACTTACCTAGGTGGATTCAACATCAGCCTGATGCTGCATCTGTCCCCGGCGCTTCTAACACTGTCAGTCTCTTCTCCGCCCTCCCCCCCCCCCCACGCTCACTGGAGCATTGGGCTGTGGAGGGGGGCGAGAGCGGCCAGCTCAGGCTCTCTCTCAACGGCTCACTGAGAGGCTGAGCGGGTACCGGTCCAGGCATGTGGGCAGATCCCAACTTCATTGTCGCGATCTTGTGCGAGCCTGGGCTGGCTCTGTGAGGTCACCCGACAGCAGGATTCGGCCCGCTGTCTGCTGAAAATGGGTTACAGGAGTGCAGAACGAACTGCACAAGAAAAGTACAGCCAAACGAGCTTTGGCTGTACTCCTTCTTTAATGTCCATGGTTTTGGAATGGGATCTCCAACAAACTGTGATGGTCAGGTTTCCACAATGTTTTGGCCATATAGTGAAAGTCTGAAACAAACATATATGTATTAAATCCTCATCAATAATTGTAATGCAGTTGTAATGCAGTGGTTTCCTTTTGAACTTGTACCTACAGGTAAGCCCATGGACCCATAAGGAAGACTGGGTGAAGATGGCAGTGCTTGGGGTCCACTTTACAGGTAAGTCTGTTATAATGTGCTAGTATAAATTATGGTCCACTTCCTCCCCTGGCACTGCGGCTCAGGGAAGGAAGTCCACCTCCCCACCTCCCTCTCGGCGATCTTCTGGGACACGTCACAGGTCCCAGAAGATATGTCGGTCTCCCTGGACAGGTAAGTGTCCTTATATTAAAAGTCAGCAGCCACAGTATTTGTAGCTGCTGACTTTTAATTTTTTTTTTGCACAGGCTGGACCTCCTCTTTAACACTGCAGAGGGGCCAACTTTGTGCAGTGCATGCTGGGCTTCCTAATAAGAAAACCCAGCAGTAGCACTGCACTTTATTGCGGTTTGAACACCTAGACTGCACCGTCTCACAGAAAGGGAAAGGCTTTGGGTATATCCCTCCTGAAGGCTTCAGTTTGTGCAGTGCATGCTGAGCTGACTCATAAGGAAACCCGGTACTAGCACTAATCTTTAGCACGCGACACGTTCTACATCTATACATGAGAGGAGGGTGAGCTTGGAGACTCATGTACAGGCTGTACAGTACAGCACAGCAGTAAGCTGGCTAAAACCCAAACGTAGCAGGGTTATCATCCACTGTCTGCAAAAGCTAAATATAAAATACTTTTATGCTAAAAATTCATGCTAAAAAGAAATAAAAACAGCATTTCACAAATTGTATTCTTTTCTGTTGAATGTAATAAGTAAATAAACCAAAAACAAAATAGAAGAACAAAATATTTTAATGGGAATGTTTTGTTCTATTTTTTTAGTTTATTTAATTGGAAATTATAGCCGCACTGCCCAGATCATCCACTAGGTGTCAGAACAGGGGAAGAAATTTGGAGATTGAGCCTCAATGAATTGTTATGGTGGAAGCAGAACATACTACAATACAATGTGACCGCGTCACGTGTATCGGTGGAAGATCAAACCTATTGTTGCAACTGCGGCTTATTTTACCTCGCAGTGATCAACTTGTTTTGATTTGCGTCGAGCCGTTGCCTAATTTGTGGAAAGAAATATTTTGCTTAATTTCCTCCTCTTTGAACCAGTTCATGCTGGTGTTACTATGGCAACCTCTGCCATTTTATTGTTTGCAGGCAGGCAGATTTAACATCCCTCTGAGGTAAATATTGAATTTTTGACAGGCATAGGGTACTTTAAGAAGTAGAAAATCATTAGTTGTGAAAGTGTTGTTTTTTTTTTTTTTTTTAAAGCTTTGATATTTGTTCAATAAATATAATTAATTTTAAGAGGAACTCTGTTCTGTCATAAGAGCGGGAGTTGATGAAATTACTAAATGCAACTTGAGACGGGAAACGAGCAAATATGGATATTAGCAACAGATATCCTTACAAATGAGGCATCTTTGTACACCCTCCATGTTTACAGAGATCCTTCACACAGCCAAGGCTTTTGATGAGACCAGACTTTTGCGGAATAAACTGGAGTTTCTCTTCACAATACTGATACAGTGATCTCAAACACTGCAGCATTTAACACCTCCAGGCACAAACGTAATACATTGTAATTACGATACTACTCCATCCATAAACAGTCTCTTTGAAGTAACATTGGCACACAATAATGGTTTAGCTGGTGCAAAGTTCACTGGTTCAATAGTTTAGACTGGTGCAATGGTTTAGACTGGTACAATGGTTTAGACTGGTACAATGGTTTGGACTGGTTCAATGGTTTAGACTGGTACAATGGTTTGGTTTAGACTGGTGCAAAGGTTTGGACTGGTTCAATGGTTTAGACTGGTACAATGGTTTAGACTGGTACAATGGTTTGGACTGGTACAATGTTTTGGACTAGTTCAATGGTTTGGACTGGTTCAATGGTTTGGACTGGTTCAACGGTTTAGACTGGTTCAATGGTTTGGACTGGTTCAATGGTTTAGACTGGTACAATGGTTTAGACTGGTACAATGGTTTGGACTGGTTCAATGGTTTAGACTGGTACAATGGTTTAGACTGGTATATTGGTTTGGACTGGTTCAAATGTTTAGACTGGTACAATGGTTTGGACTGGTTCAATGGTTTAGACTGGTACAATGGTTTGGACTGGTACAATGGTTTGGACTGGTTCAATGGTTTGGACTGGTTCAATGGTTTGGACTGGTACAATGGTTTGGACTGGTACAATGGTTTGGACTGGTTACATGGTTTGGACTGGTTCAATGGTTTGGACTGGTACAATGGTTTGGACTGGTTCAATGGTTTAGACTGGTACATTGGTTTGGACTGGTTCAATTGTTTAGACTGGTACAATGGTTTGGACTGGTTCAATTGTTTAGACTGGTACAATGGTTTGGACTGGTTCAATGGTTTGGACTGGTTCAATGGTTTAGACTGGTACAATGGTTTGGACTGGTTCAATGGTTTAGACTGGTTCAATGGTTTAGATTGGTACAATGGTTTAGACTGGTACAATGGTTTGGACTGGTTCAATGGTTTGGACTGGTTCAATGGTTTGGACTGGTACAATGGTTTAGACTGGTACAATGGTTTAGACTGGTACAATGGTTTGGATTGGTACAATGGTTTGGACTGGTTCAATGGTTTGGACTGGTTCAATGGTTTAGACTAGTACAATGGTTTAGACTGGTACAATGGTTTGGACTGGTTCAATGGTTTAGACTGGTACAATGGTTTGGACTGGTTCAATGGTTTGGACTGGTTCAATGGTTTGGACTGGTACAATGGTTTGGACTGGTACAATGGTTTAGACTGGTACAATGGTTTGGACTGGTACAATGGTTTGGACTGGTACAATGGTTTAGACTGGTTCAATGGTTTGGACTGGTTCAATGGTTTGGACTGGTACAATGGTTTGGAGTGGTTCAATGGTTTAGATTGGTACACTGGTTTGGACTGGTTCAATGGTTTAGACTGGAACAATGGTTTAGACTGGTGCAATGATTTAGACTGGTACAATGGTTTAGACTGGTGCATTGGTGCACATACCTTGAGCGTGATCCACCTCTACATAATTGGCTTTAAGTCTCTTACTTTCCCTAACTGCGGGTCCTGTCTTAAGTAAACTACGCTCAGTGTCATACCTCTCATAGCATCTATGGAGATTCTTCACTTTCCATGACTTTTTTTTCCCTCCAAGGGCACCACTTCCTACATTTTTATACCCCTCTTATAGGACGTGACCTAGCTTCTGGCTGCACACAGTTAAAACGGAACTAAACCCTTCTATCGTTTTCAGCCAAGGAAGCTGCCATTTTGTCCTCTGTCTGATCTTCAACAGCCATGATGCTGCACATGTGATCAGTTATGAAACAGCCATTTGATGGTTTGACTATTTGGTTAACTGTTAGGCTTGGTTCACACAGGGGCGATCCGACTTGTGGGGTGAATTTGTTAGGCGTTTTGAAAGCAACTTCAGCGTGACTTTGGGCAACTTATAGCGTGACTTGAGGCGTCTTACAACACAACTTCATGCCAGGCGACTTTGCTGTGGCCAATCAGAGCAGGGAGGGAGGGGGTTGCCCTAAAATAAATTCTATTCTTTTCACTGTGAAGTCACTTCTGTTTAGATGGGGGATCCGACTTGGAGGCGACTTCCATTGAATTCTATGAGCACAAGTCGGATAGAAGTCACCTCCAAGTAGTACAGGAATCTCTTCTGAAGTCACCTTGAAGTCGGAGCGGCTTCAGTAGTGTACATAAAGACGGCTCCCATTCACTTCAATGGGATTTCTTGTGTCAAGCGACTTGGGGCGACTTGAGGCGACTTAAGTCGGATTGCAAGTCGCCCCTGTGTGAACCGAGCCTTATACAAGTTGTACACTCACTACTTTACATTGTAGCAAAGTGTCATTTCTTCAGTGTTGTCACATGAAAAGATATAATAAAATATTTACAAACATGTGAGGGGTGTACTCACTTTTGTGAGATACTGTATATATTTATTTTGGGGGATTGATGCATTACAATTTTTAGTGCCTATAGGTGGGGTGTAGCGTGGTGTGGGGACAATAATTCACACAGTCAGATGCAAAAGACTTGTATTGAAGGAATGCAACAATAGCTCACAACAAGCCCGGTGTAACAGCCACCCAGCCAGGCACACTCACAGTTCAGCAGTGTGACAGGGTAGATTCCAGCCAGAATGACAGATTCTATTGAGAGGGGACCGAATGAGGGCTGGCTGCCTGGTCTCAATCGGGAGTTGGTCAGAAGAGATGAGGCCCTATGCTTACCCTCCTCATTGAGAACCTTCCCCTAGTGCTGTTACTGTCCGTCACAGACAGGGTACCTGTCCCTATTCTGTTCACTTGCCAAAGTGTGCCAAGACCCAGGAGCCAGGGCCTTAAATAAGCTCTACCTGACCCAAGATGGCTGCTTGAGTCATATGGGGCGGCAGCATCCACTAGGATAGCTTCCCCAGTGACCTAGATAACCATAGAGGAACTGATTTCCTCCTGACTTCCTCTCTAGCAACAGTGCCACTATGGCCAATTGCCACCTGCTATGGAGAAAATTGACTGCACCTGCCTACATGCCTGCTTCTGGTAATCTGGATCTGGAGCCATCACACATAATTCAGTTCAGGTCAACAACAACCTCTTCACCCAGCCAGTGTTGTAATTAGAATAATGCTCGGTATACACTAGTAGATTGTAGTGCTAAATTTTTCTTGTTTTAAGAAGGTTTGTTTGATTTTCTAATCATTAGTAGGATCAAATTGACATTTAATTTCTACCGCAGTGGCAAGAAAATTCAAAGGAGTAGGATGGAATATTTTTCTCGAACAAACACATTTCTAACAACAAACAACATTTTGAACTACTTTGAATTGACATTGTCAAATGTACTGAGAATTTTCATATGGATATTAGTACAAATGTTCATTAGAAAATCTATTAGTGCATACCCAGCCTAAAGGGCCGTACACACATACGAAAATTGGAAGTAAAATGACGTCCAACGAACGATCTGCCGATTTTCGGATTGTAAGTATGGTGCTTTCGACAGCTGATTCTGATTTCGTACAACAAAAGCTGGATGTGCAGACTATAAAATTATTGTCGGATGTGAATACAACGTCCGATCTTCGCTTAATTAGTATGGTTTTCGTTCGAAAAAAATTGTAAGAGCAAGACTACGCATGCTCAGAAACTGAAGAATACATACAAAACTATTCAACACATTACGTCACCTCTGAAGTTGAATTCGGTCGTACGAGAATTTTCATATGGTCAGTAACCTCTTCACTTTCGACATGAGACTAGCATGCAAGAAAAAACGGATGACCGTTTGTCCGAAAATCTGATCGAGTGTACGAGGCTTTAGTCAGAAAAAGAAACAGCAAGTTCTCCTGATTCTCCTGATTTTACTTTGAAGTTCTCATTGTTGCTCCCTTTGGTCTGTTAAATCAGTGTTCCCCAACCCTGTCCTCAAGGCCCACCAACAGGTCATGTTTTCAGGATTTCCATTGTTTTGCACAGGTGATTTGATTAGTTTCACTGCCTTAGTAATTACCACAGCTGATTCATCTGAGGGAAATCCTGAAAACATGACTTGTTGATGGGCCTTAAGGACTGGGTTGGGGAACACTGTGTTAAATAATATATAAAAGAAGGATTTGGTTATACCTTTTTAAGTGTCAGAAATTTTTGATCTGCCTTCCCTATCCCATTCACTCTGTCTGTGTTATTCCAGTAAGTTCAATGAGCCCTCCTGAGGCTGGATTCACACCATTGCGGTGCGTATTGAAGGTCTGTTTTCACAGCTAAGGCTGGGTTCACACCTATGCGAATTGGATGCGGCTTAAACCGCATCCAATTCGCAGGACACTTGAAAACACATTGTTTTCAAGGTGTCCAGTTCACATATGTGCGGTGCATTCGCACTCCGCATTGCACAAAAAACGCACACGTTTTTTGTGCAATGCGGTGCGAATTCCCAGCCTGTTGAGTTCAATGGGAGCGCATCTAACCCGCAGATGTGCTCCGCATTGAACAGCGATTTTGCAGGGATTTTCCCCTCCTCGCTGCACCCCCCCCTCCCTCCCCCCTCCCTCCCCGAGCAGCCGATGCGCTGCGAGAACGGACATGAGCCGCCGAATGGCGGCTCCGCCCCTTCTCAGAAGCAGACGGGCTGGAATTCGCACCGCAATGGTGTGAACTCAGCCTAATTGACAAAGTAGTTGTTCAGCGTTTCAGGTCAGTTTTTGATCAGGGTCAGGTCAGGTTTACATCAGTATCAGTTCAGGACTCTTTTTCAATTCGTACTGAATCCGCACCCCGGCTGTACTGGACATATGTAAACAGGCACAATAGAAAGCAATGTTCTTTCAAGTGTCATGCGAATTGGATGCGGTGTAAGCCGCATCCAATTCGCATTGGTGTGAACCCAGCCTGATTCTTATTTCAGGCTGGTTTCACACCATTGCGGTGCGAATTCCAGCCCGTCTGCTTCTGAGAAGGGGCGGAGCCGCCATTCGGCGGCTCATGTCCGTTCTCGCAGCGCATCGGCTGCTCGGGGAGGGAGGGGGGGGTGCAGCGAGGAGGGGAAAGATCCCTGCAAAATCGCTGTTCAATGCGGAGCACATCTGCGGGTTAGATGCGCTCCCATTGAACTCAACAGGCTGGGAATTCGCACCGCATTGCACAAAAAACGTGTGCGGTTTTTGTGCAATGCGGAGTGCGAATGCACCGCACATATGTGAACTGGACACCTTGAAAACAATGTGTTTTCAAGTGTCCTGCGAATTGGATGCGGTTTAAGCCGCATCCAATTCGCATAGGTGTGAACCCAGCCTTAGACTAAAAATGCCACCTTGGTATTGAAATAAAGATAGAAATGAAGGGGGGATTCTGTAGTTTAGCAAAAGACAACTGAGCAGGCTGAGAGTTTTTAGTCCAGAAAGTCATTGATTGTCAGCCCACAAGAGGATATTAAAAAGCTGAGCACATTTCTGGCAGATCAACAGGTATTTCTCTTTACTTGCAGGAATAGAATACAAGAGAATTGGCAAGCATTTCTGGGAAGTACTGCATTTTTTTCTTTAGCTCTGACATAAGCCTTAAGAACATTTCCTATTCAGTTTTTATCCTGCCTGTTTTCCTTTAACACAGATATCCTGTAGTGTAAAGTATATGTGCTGCATAAGTTGGTCTCCTGGTATTATGTAGCCTCTAATGTATCCTTGCATGCTCTGTATGTGGTATATATTTAATTTAATCCTGCGTGTCACTAAATACCGTGCAGACTTCGTACAGCTTTTTACATCCCTTGAATGCCCACAGGGAGGACAGATCGGTATAGCATCTGTGTACAGGATTTCCTTACAGCGTTACTTAAAGACGATCCAGTTACAGGCAATTGCACAAGCTTTGATCATGTTGCTTATTTTAAATCTCTGCCCCATTAAAAGCCTTTTACAGGCAGAGGCGAACATTTAAAGAGGTTTTTATCCTTTTGCAGGCAAAATAGAAATCTTCTACATTCACCTCCTCGCTGCTTATTGGAAAGGGTTTCCTGCTCGGAGCACCCTCTGATCGGGTGTTAATGCAGTGTCGTTGAAGCTGTCTTTGCCCATTTGGTTATGTTGTTGTTCGCATCAGAACCACTTTTGTTCCCAAACAAGGCATTGCCAAAAGACACAGACCTACGTTCTCCGATAAACTGACCGACACGTCGTCACCCCTTGGGACTGTAAACGTTCAAGGATACCCCCATCACGATGTGTCGGTTGTTGTCTTTCCACACTTCCCCGGGCTCCGTGAAGACTCAAGGTCTAAGGGAGTTACCACGAAAACTGTACGTCAACTGGAAGAGACTGGATGTCTACTGGAGGACGATTCTACGTAGTGCCACAAGTTCAACGGAACCGGAAGGGTAACGGAACAAACCCTTGTTTTCACCAAGACTACGCTTGTTGTTGTATTGGTTTACCCGTTTCTGT
>BLSH010490831.1:1679336-1691167 GCA_018402905.1 Glandirana rugosa | reverse complement strand
CCCTAGAGAATAAAATGGCGGCCATTGCAAAACTTTATGTCACACCGTATTTGCGCAGCGGTTTTACAAGCGCGATTTTTTTTTTAAAAATTCAGTTTTTTTTAGTTAAAAAATAAGACAACAGTAAAGTTAGGTCAATTTTTTTCCATATTGTGAAAGATAATGTTACGCCGAGTAAAATGATACCCAACATGTTATGCTTCAAAATTGCGTCCGCTCGCGGAATGGCGACAAACTTTGCAACATAAAAATCTCCATTGGCGACGTTTAAAAAATTCTACAGGTTAGCATTTTTGTGTTACAGAGGAGGTCTAGGGCTAGAATTATTGCTCTCGCTCTAACGATTGCGGCGATACCTCACATGTGTGGTTTGCACACCGTTTTCATATGTGGGCGGAACTTACGTATGCGTTCGCTTCTGCGCGCGAGCTCGCAAGGACGGTGCGCTTTTAAATTTTTTTTTTTTTTAATTATTTATTTTACTTTTTAATTTTTATTTTTACAACTTTCTTTTTTAAAAAAAAAATTTTGATCACTTTTTTTCTTATTACAAGAAATGTAAACATTCCTTGTAATAGAAAAAAGCATGCCAGGACCTCCAAAATATGAGATCTGGGGTCAAAAAGACCTCAGATCTCATATTTACACTAAAATGCATAAAAAAAAAAAAAATGTTGAAAAAAATGGCAGGGGAAAAAAAAAATGTCCCCTTTAAGAGCATTGGGCGGAAGCGACTTGTGACGTAGCTTCCGCCCAGCCATGTTATGGATCAGGGTGAACGGCTTCAGCCGGTCACTTGGCTCACGGACACTGGGGGGGACGGACCCGATCATCTCTGCCCCTGCCGGCGGGTCCGGTAAGCGGCGGAGATGACCGGAAAGTGGCGGGAGGGGGGGGCACCTCTCCCGCCACTGATAAAAGTGATCTTGCGGCGAATCCGCCGCTAAGACCACTTTTATTTTGCAAGGAATCGCCTGAATGAAAAAAAAGATACCGGGGGGTTATGGTAGCTATCTGCTACCATAACAACGGTATTCCACTTCAAAGTACTGCCGTCAAATGACGTACGGCGGTCCGGAAGTGGTTTTTAAGTTTATTTTTGTTGTTTGATTAGGGGATAAAAACTTGAATGGGATTAGGGATTATGGGATGCCCAATCTTCACAATAAGAACAGAACCAGGGATTACTTCCTACCTATTTACAGCTCCTCTTGATCCTCCTGCACAATATCTTGATCCTTTGTACCGCTCCGCTGTGTTCACCCCTTTAGGAACTACCAGTTTTTTTGTTAGCTCAGCAACAGCCCATTACAGCCTTGGAACTCTCAGTCCCTTGGAAAAGTAGCACATGTGGAGTGAACGGCTTCCTGCAACACCTTCGGCTTCCCTGTAGGCACTGATCCCAGCTCTACTTCTCCCAGCAATGCTAGCCCACCTGGCTGCCGCTTCACCAGCCCAACGGGCTGCTTCCTCTTCCCAATCTTCCAGACTGACACACTGAAGACCTCCCAGGTCAAGGCAGAAATACACAGCTGTCTTAAAGAGAGACCTGCTGCATGTGGCAGTCTCTCCCTTTGTTTGTCCCTGCACCATGCTGATCTACTCACTCTGTCTCTCTTTGCTCCCACTGCCTCTCTGGAAAGCTTTCCTTCAACTGCCTCCTGTGGTGGGATCCTTCCAAGAAAGCCAGCCGAGCTCCGGCCGAGGTAAAACTCCTCCCCAGCAGGGGTCTTTCGAAGGCCACCAACAGATTCCCTTAGCATGCTTCTCCATCTTCCATCCAACTCCCTTGCTGGCATGGCTTGTGGCTATTTAAGGGCTCCTTAGTTCCCTGACAGGCCCACTTCCTGGGGACTGGCTAAGGGCCTCTAAATAAGCAAGACAACCCTCCTAGATTCCGCCCACTAATTTCTAAAATATTCTCCAATATTCTAGAACCAAGGGGAGGCACCAGAGAGCTGCCTAGCTGAGTCATCCAGCCTTGAACTCTAATAAACACTGACCCAGATTTCATGGCTCAGGTTTAGCCCTGAGCCAAACTATAATTTACCTGTACTACCACTAGTAGCTCACTAGAGGGTGCAACAGCTGTTAATGAAGAAAAGGACAAAAAAATGCACTTTTATTTTTTTTAACACAGTGCACCATAAAGCATGATAGTGCGTTAGTGAAACTTGCACCTGAAACAAAAATGTCATTTTTGGTGTGCAGACCCTTTTCCTCATTGGAGCCCCGTGGAGGAAGCAGCTGATTGATAATTATAAAACCATACAGATTCACTCTGGACAAGGACATAGACAAACAAACAGCAATTTCTTCAGAATAACAAAATGTAGGAATCTGCAACAAAGTTTGTTAAAATCCTTGCAATGTACATAGATCTGTAAGTGTTTAGGTAATATATGTTTATGTTTGTATGTCTGTGTGTCCCACCCCCCTTTTTTCTCAGCATTATGTTGGACAGCATGGTTTATTTTTCATTTTTCACCTTTTGTGTTTGTTTTTTTTTATAATTATATTTTACATTTTAAATTGACATGTAATACCTTATATGTTTACCTTTTTCATAGATGACTTTTGTCGCTCAAGTTACATCCTAACATATTAGCAGTCTTGAAGAAACAGATGATACGCGAAATGCATAGACCGATTAGCGTCGATTGAGAAGTGCTTGCGTTAGGAGATAGTAGACAACATTATGCGTTTTTGATGTTTGTAATACGTTTTTTCGATAATTTCATGTTTGTGTACAATGAATTGTGTATTAATATTTTCCTGGGGTATTGCTTTTAAAAAAATCCCTATTTTTCTTGGTCTTTTGTGGTATGATATTGTTTAGGATTCTGACTCCAGTAGGGAACTACTATTGATTACATTTCTAGTGTCCTCCAAAGCTTAAAGTGGTTGTAAACTTCAATCTATAATAAGGCCTACCTATAGGTCCTGTAAATATCTCCTAAACGTGCACCGTTTAAGAGAAATTGACTATATATGGAACCAATGACATTATCGGCCTGGGTGGCTGTTTCTTCAGAATTCTGTGCCATAAATGGTGACTCTTTCGCGCATGTGCGGGAGTGTCGTCATCGCGGCCCCGGACAATCACACAAGCAGAGTCCGTGGACCCGGAAGGAAGGCGGGTGAAGATGGAAGCAGCCTCCAGCGATGAAACGGCATCGCTGGAAGGCTTAATTTTCAGGAAAGTTTCACATAATGTGCTAGTATGCAATGCATAAAGGCACCCATCTGTTTACAACCGCTTTAATGCTGAAACAGAGTTTCAATAATATATACAAATGCGCTCACGCGCCTTTAGAAAAAATCAGAAGTGGGACACATGTTCCTCCCTCTTTCCTAATAGTAGTGGCTGTCTGCAGGAACAGTCAAGTGCAGAGCTAGTGCTGGACTTTCATATTGGACCATGACTCTGTATTGAAAGTTTTCCTGTAAAATAAAGTTGTACTGTAAATAATAGGGTCTTCAAAAAGTTTCTGCACTTTTTTATATTTAATAGTTAAAAAAAGTGCAGAAACTTTTTGAAGAACCCTTGTATAATGAAACATCTAAATACAAGGTTATAAATTCACAAACTTTCTTATGCCTAGTACACTCGATGAGAAAATTGGACGATCATCCAATAATCTATTTGTTAGTACACAGCTTTTGAGAGCCGATCACGACAGTTCATGTGAAGATACCCAAAGGCCCAAGCTCCAAAATTTTTCTCGTAAGATAACAGAATGAACGATTTTCGTATAATTAGAATAGTATTTGTAGGAAAAAATATGAGTGGCCAAGATTGTTCAGAAACAAAAGAATACATTTCAATACATTATATCACTTCTGACCTTGTATTCTGCCTAACGTGAATTTTCGTAACTTCAGTAACCTATTCTATTCAATATGAGACTAGCATGCCAAAAAAAACCAGATGATCATTTGTCCGATATTTTCGTTGTGTATACGGGCATTAGACATAGTGGGGGGTGGCTCAGTCCCCTTCTAGATATTTCTTGCTGCCCAAGGGGCTCTGTGCCTCCCCCACTCCTAGAACTGATTCTGCTATGTAGAATTTGCTAGTATCAGCTAACGCTGAATTGTTTTTGTTTTTTCTTTTTTTTTTTCTTTTTTAATATGGATCCATAAAGTTTTTACAACCTCACTGGATAGAGTGGCTTTGTTATGTTACTTTACTGCTGAGTGTCAGGTTTGCAGTTATCCTATTTATTAGCGCTGCGAGGATGGAATGTCCTTGTTTTCTGTAGCGCAGCCGGGGAATTATACATGTACTAGCTGGAAAGATGCAGTCATTTTAAAGGAGATTTCCACCTTGTTTAGTTTTATTGATTTGTGTTTGTATAGGATGTATTTTACTGACTTTCTACTCAGGATGTATCTGCTGTGAGTTATTTTTCTCCGTTATGATAAAGCAACTGCAAAGGAATAACTATTTTTTCTTAAAATAATAAACATATACTTACCTACTCTGCAACAATATTGCACAGAGCGGCCCCTCCTTTTCTGGGGCTCCCCTCCTCTTCTCCAAGTGCCCACTCAGCAAGCTGCATGCTATGGGCTATGTGGTCAAGCTCCTGAGCAGGGCTGTGTGCATCCATAGTCACACACAGCATGGCTCAGCCCCCCCCCCCCCTTTTCCTCCTCACTAGAGTTTATTGACAGCAGCAGGAGCAAATAGGTCAAGCTATTGCCTCTGTTTCCATTGTGAAGCTGCAGCCAAGACAGAGCTTGATCAGAAAAGGAAAAAGGCGGAGCTGGGGGGAGCGAATATTGGAAGGGTTTTTAACCTTAATGTAGAGAATATATTAGGGTAAAAAAAACGTATGCCTTTAGAACCACTTTAAAATAGATGCAAACCCTAAATGAATGTAATTTAGTTTGATAATGCACCATGCATCTTAAACAGTTGGCATTTTAAAATTAAATATTTTGTATTCACCGTTTATTTCTATTTCCCCGCAGTGCTGATCTCCTACAACCACTTGGCAGCTACATCCTGTTTACATGCATACTGCAAATTACAGTATGGCAGTAGGTTTCTTGAAAGTGGCAACAGTAGACAAAGCCTATGTTAACCACTTGCCAATCGCGTTGTAGCTGTTGATGACCACGCTGTAATGTCTATTGACGTCCTCCCAGAACCGCGCACCCGCTGCTGCGCGCATTCGGCGTGCTCTGTGATGGGGGTAAAGGGCCAAACACAGCAGCCCTTTACCACATGATCAGCTGTGCCCAATCACAGCTGATCACAACACGCTTGCCGGTTATCAGCATTTCTTTCCTCATGCGCTGTCACAGCATGAGGAGAGGAGAGCCGGTAACCAGCAGGTATGACAGTGGACATCTACACTGATAGTCAGTGTTCTGATGATCAGTGCAGCCCCAACAGTGCCCGTCAGTGCTGCCTATCAGTGCCACCTATTAGTGCCCATCAGTGCCACCTATCAGTGCCGTCTATCAGTGCCCACCAGTTATGCCTATCAGTTCCGCCTATCAGTGCAATCTGTCAGTCCCCTTCAATGACACCTATTAGTGCCCATCAGTGCCGACCTATCAATGTCCATCAGTGCCGCATATCAGTGCAGACTCATCAGTGCCCATCAGTGCCTCCTCATCAGTGCCCACCAGTGCTGCCTCATCAGTGCCCATCAGTGCAACCTATCAGTGCCCATCAGTGCAGCGTCATCAGCAAAGGAAAAAATTACTTATTTGTAAAATTTTATGACAACAACTAAGAAAAACTTTTTTTTCACAATTTTCTGTACTATTTTGTTTGTTTAGCAAAAAAAAAACCCAGTAGTGATTAAATACAACCATAAGGAATCACTATTTGTGAGAAAAAAATGATAAAGTGTTCATATGGGTGCAGTGTTGCATGACTGGGCAATTGTCATTCAAAGTGCAACAGCGCTGAAAGCTGAAAATTGTCCTGGGCAGGAAGGGGGTGAAAGTGCCCAGTAGGCAAATGGTTAATGTATGTTGAAACGGTCACTTGTAGTCACCATCCAAAAACCCTTGTGACAAGGTGGCAGTTCAATAATATAAAAAGCTTCTCGATGACGTCAGTTAAACGAAATGAATAGAGGCGGGATTTCTGATCATCATTTCCAGGTGCGGTATGTCACACCTGGTGTGGAGATCCGGTCTTTGGAGCACACGCTGGCTCTAGTGGTGAAGGGAGCAGCGGTGCTGTTCACAGTATATGCAAGTTGGTTATCTTGGTGCTGAGCTGAGGCACTTAATAGGCTCCATGCACACTAAAGCTGATAAACGACCGTTTATGGTCATTTGGACATTTTTTTTTAACAGCCCAAAAACGCCCCTTTATGTTATCCTATGTGCCCATGCACACATGGGCATTAATTGTCGTTTAACAGCAGTGGCATTTTTGGGCTGTTATCTGAACGTCCTGAATTGGCATTCAAGAGTCATTCTGACCACAAAAAACGCTGGATGCCGATAAACGCTCATAAACGCCGCTAAACAGCCGTTTATCGGTGTCCGGGTTTTTTTTAAGTCAATGGAAGCTAATGTAGTTTAAAAAAAACGCTCAAAAACGCTGACGCTGATAAACGCCTCTTAAAAACGCTGCTTAAAGAACGTTTTTTAAGCAGCGTTTCCTGCCACTAAATTCCGACGCCCAGAGAGCGTCCAGTGTGCATGGAGCCTTAATGTGAGAGCAATACTTTTATATATAATGGTAATTTCCTTTATATTTTATAAATTCTGAACTATGAGATTATTTCTTGTGATCCCTATATGTTGTTAGTGTGCCAAGAATATTTAAAGTGGCTGTGTGAGTTGCAAAAGGAGTAATGGATAGAGGATTTCTAGACCAAGTGAATAGAGTGATCCTGGCTTACAAAGACAGTGCTTATTGATCCTCTTATTGATAAGACGTCATAAGAGTCCAGTAAGTGAGCATTGTTTGCCCTTGACGAGAGGTGTGGTGCGGACCCACAAGAGTGGCAGACAAGATCCTTTGTGAGGCACTAGCTACATATTTAATATTTTTCCTCGCTATAATATTGGACTTTCGCTATAATCATTTTTTGCCTGATCATATACTGTATATAATATTTCTATTTGTCACCCTAGGACCCTAGGAAGTGTCTGAACAAGGACTTTCGTGGAAGAATAAACAGGTGTAATTTTTATAAAAGCTGCCGATTTAAAAAGATTAAGTACACCTTTAGAATGTTATAAAATTAAATTAACATGTTAAAATCCATCCACCCGTGACCCATGTATTAATTGGGTTTAAATGAACTTTAACATACTGTCAGGGAAATAGACCTGGAACGGCTACTGCTGCCCATTTCCAACATGGCCGCATCCAGCTGCCTGTACGAGTGGGCATGCGCCGACGCACACGAACGAACGTTCCGTCACGAACGCGGGGATGCACAGGGCATGCGCAGTAGCAAGCACATTGGCGCCCTTTGGGCTATTTAAACCTGCCTCTAACAGAAGGACTTTGCTGGATTATCTCTCAGCTCCCCTGTGATTCCTGTGTTCCTGTTATCTCCTGATTGTTCTCCTGTTTACCAGACTCGGCTTGTCCTGACCCTGCACCTGCTCTCCAGTCCTGATCCTCGGCTTGCTTCCTTGACCATTCTCCTGGCTTGTCCCGCTGCTGGCTCTAACAATTCTGCAATCCTGCGCACCCTTGTCCTGGTGCACCCTTCCAGCTGCTTCCTCTGATCTAACCGTGTATGACCCCGGCTTGCCTTCTGACCTTGTCTCCAGCTGACTCCCCACGGAGCCTTAAGCACGCCAGCAACCACCAGCTGTTCCTGCAACTTCCTGCTACACAGTCGTCTGGAATTACCTGCTGGCGACCCATGCTTCTTTGGGCGCTGCTCCCCTGTCTCATCCTCAGGGTAGCTGTGCACTTAGCCGCAAGGGAAGCCCTCTAACATCTCGGCCTCACACCTGCTTCCTGACACATACTCTGCCTGCAATACCTTCTCCCAATGCTTATCTTGCTGAATTTAGGCACAAATAAGGCAAACAGAAGATGGAAACAAAGTAGGGCGAGAGTTATCACAATTTGTTGAAGCACAACTTCATCTTTTTAAGAAAGGCTCTGCCCGACTCACCACTCCATAAATGACCCCCATCATTATTCAGCAGTGCTCACATATCACTACCTGAGCACTGCTGCAGCATTAAAACCTGCCCACTGATGACGTTGGTTAGGAAGAGGAAGGACCCATGACGTCATGACCCTTGACGTCATGGACACCTTAGCAGCCACTGATGTTCATGGCTGAGTATTCTCTCTATCTCATTCATTTTTGACTCGTGACTAATTTGGGTTGGGCAAAATGGTTATTCGGAACCTCTCTGTAGACAGTTTTTGCGGGTGTTCCACACTTTATGAGCATTGTTTTTAAATCACTATGACCACATACCCCTGAGGAAGATATTGCATTACATCGAAACGCGTTGGGTCCTTCTCTGCCTCCTTAGTGCGGCAGATGAGTGGTCTTTTTTACAACCCGTGTGTTCAGTGTCTTGTATATCATTATCTGTTAGTTATAATTTTTTGTCTATTTTGCATGCATATTGTCCATGTTGGGTACTATCCATTGCCACAATGGAATGTATATTTTAAACTTTACAAATAAATGCTATATTTTATTTTGACTATTTCTTGCTGAGTTGGTTCTCCCTTCAAAGTCCCATAGGTGCTTTCTGCTTGTTTTGTCCAATTAGGGATGGGGACAAAACCAACTGCTTATATACGTAGGATATACTCACAACTGCCAAGATCCTTAGTCATGACGTCATGTAAAAGGCCAAAAGACTGCTGTATATACCTTTTAACATTAAAAGTATATACAGCATAAGCCCTGGTTCACATTGGTGCAATTTGGCATGCGATTTGAAATGTTAAATCGCATGCCTAATTGGCGGCAATTGCCGGCAATGGCACCGTCCGAATCGGTGCAATGCTGCATTTGCGGCACCGCATCAATTCCCAAAAGTAGTTTCTGTACTACTTTTGACAATTTCAGGTGCGATTTCCATAGACATCTGTGCAGCAACCCTCACAGATGTCTCTGAAATTGCATAATATAATGATGGTGCAGCGCTAAAATAAAAGTCCAAAGAGTAGAAAGTTCATCAGGAAAGGGTGAATGGGAAACTCCTCTGAAAATCGTGCTCAGTATAGTGGGAAGACTGTCACCAGCACCCTCACACACTGCCTCTTACCAGCTTGATGTGACCCCCACAACAGAGGTCTAATGAGACTTATAGATCACATAAAGAGCTCCCGGAGTCGGACAGGGCAAGTGGATTTTCACAATAGAAGTGTCGCACTGATAAACCGTTCCGCTCACTCCCAGCACCAAAGTCACTCTATTCAAATAGACATGACTATGTAAGGCAAAAGCAAAACAACACTCTCATGGTGCAGTAACCCCAGATGATTTTATTAGAAATAGAATATTGCACTTACTTCACACAAGTAAAAACATGCATCTGACAGGTAAATGGAAACTTCCAGCGTTCCCCATCACCAAGATGGCCGCCACGCCTTTATGCCAATGCCTGCGTC
Source organism: Glandirana rugosa (assembly GCA_018402905.1). Taxonomy (NCBI): domain Eukaryota; kingdom Metazoa; phylum Chordata; class Amphibia; order Anura; family Ranidae; genus Glandirana; species Glandirana rugosa. The sequence continues at coordinate 1,681,581 of BLSH010490831.1, read as the reverse complement.
ATGTCCTAGGCCTCACCCAACACGTTTCGTCATAGATTGATGTCATCAAGGGCTTGGCTCTCTGAAATCGCACCTGAAGTCGGGACTGACATGCGGGAATGAAATTGTGCTAAATTGAAACTAAAAAGGGAATCTTTAAACCTTAAAAAAACATACCTTACTCAAAAAAGTAGGTGGGCTTTATTTAAAGTTTGGAGCTGCCCCCTTTACCCTGCTGCCCTAGATACTTGCTTACAAGTGCCTTACACTAAAGTCATGGTCATCAGCCATGAACAGTGTGATCTGAGCCCTATATGGTACTCGCTCAACCAATCTTCTTCCTGATTGGAGCCTCCCAAATAGAGATGAGCTCAGGCATGCTCTTCTGATCCCACATGGCCGTACCCACCCAGGAAGCTGTCACTTGTAATGGGTCAATCATTTGGAGCCAAGGCATTCCCCACCCTGCAGCCATACTTCTAAATACCCTTTGAGAGGAATTCTCCCCCATGGCCGAGCTCAACCACGTGGGTTCAAAAGAGCATCCAAACATGTCCAAACTCATCCCTTTTCCTAAAGACAGCCAGGCCATGAAATGTTGGAGGTAGCTAATGACAAGTTTGAAGACTGGCTGAATGAACATGCAGCTGTAAGTAAAGTGTATGAGCATAAACACTTGTGCTTTTAATGAACGTGTGATTCTCTGATCAATCGTATTGCTCAATTGTTAGTTTCAATGTTTGATCTCAGAAATCAACATCCTCAGAATCACTGTCTCTTCAGCACTAAAGATATTCTTGAAGGATTCTACCCTGAGTGCTCAAGCTCTCAGTCATAATTGTAAGGGAACATTGTTGCAGCAAGTGCCCTCATTAGCACCTGGGAATATGTAACAGAGTAACCTCATATACTACTAGTTTGAAGGTAACCTACATTGACAGAAATGTTTTTCTCACCATATGCTTTGGGCTGCACACAGACAAGGCAATTAGCCGTGAGTCTGATGAGTTCAGTTCTCTTTAACCGTTTTCTTACTAGGCACTTAATGCCCAGGTCAATTTTCAGCACTGACACACTTTGAATGACAATTGCGCGGTTATGCAACACTGTACCCATATGGAATTTTTATCATTTTTTTCGCACAAATAAAGCTTTCTTTTGGTGGTATTTAATCACCACTGGTTTTTTTTTTTTTTTTTGCTAAACAAACAAAAAAAGACGAAAATCAAAAAAAAAAGTTTTTCATTTTTTGTTATAAAATTTTGCAAACAGGTAATTTTTCTCCTTCACTGATGAGCACTGATGAGACAGCACTGATGGGCACTGATAGGCTGCATTGATGGGCACTGATGAGGCAGCACTGATGGGCACTGATGAGACAGAACTAGTGGGCACTGATGAGGCTGCACTGATGGGTGGCACTGATGGGCACTTATAGGTGGCAATGATAGGCACTGATAAGTGACACTGATGATGAGGCACTGATTGGCAGCACTGATGGGCACTGATAGGTGGCACTGGTGGGCACTGATTAGCAGTGCTGATGGGCACTAATAGATGGCACTGGTGGGCACTGATTAGCAGCACTGCAGGGCACTGATTAGCGGCACTGGATGGCACTGATGTGCATAGTGTGGGACCGATATCCCTCTAACAAAAGCCGGTTAGCAGCTTCTTTCTTTTCTTCATGCTGACAGCTGATCATGTGGTAAATGCCCCCTGCAATTGATCCTTTACTGGATCTGTGATCAGCCAAGTCCCAAGGAGTCCCCAGGGGGCGTGCAGGCAGCACAAGAATGGGAGGATTTCCATGCACGCCCTCCTGGCATTTTAAGCCTGCGCTGTAGCTGTCTTTCGGCTATAACGTGAGTGCCAAGTAGTAAAGGTTGGCTCAGACCAAGTGTAGCGCCCTCTACATTAGGTAGCTGCTAGATGAGGATTTTTGATGTTAGAGTAGGTAAATGTGGTCAGGGTCAGGGGTTGGAAATGATGAACCGTGAGTGCAATATCGGCTTTCTGTCGATGTCGCGTCCGAATTTTACGGTCCTCCCGCACGTACCTTTAGGAGGGTAAGAACACGACGGACGTGCGGGGGACCCCTGAGGAACCCTGAACCGACTAGTGTCTAGGTCATTTCCTAGTTAACGTCCCCCGTAAATGGTGTACTAGTCGACAGTCGTACTTCTTTTCTTTCTTCGACGATTGGCCGAAAACAATCTCCCTATAGCCAGGGTGTGATACGTGTAGTCACGGTAGGTCACGGCGA
>BLSH010490831.1:1626831-1651944 GCA_018402905.1 Glandirana rugosa | reverse complement strand
CATTCAAAAGTTTTCAAAGTTCTAATAACATATTTCAATGAAAATGTCTGTGTCTGGAAATTAAAAGCCTCTCAATATCTGGTTCAGGGCCTCATAAGACTCCCCCCACCACTGCCACATCTAAAGAGAGATCAGCATTGCCCTTTGGAGAGGCTAACCATGTATGGGCCAATGCCATTTGGCCAACTACAACATGTTTGTAAATGTTGGGGACAACCAATATTCACTCTCTTCAACGGGGTTGTAGACCAGTTAAATGTTATAATTATAGTTTAACAGGTTTCCATTAGCAATGACATCTTCCTCACGTCCCTCTTGACAGGTTCTCCTTGCTGCCACACTCGTAGTGTGATCAGATAATGACTAGGATGTGATTGGGCATTTAAATGATTAAATATTTACTGTGACTTCTTCTTATTTGGCACTGTGCCCTGTGAAATTCAGCTGATTAATTCTTACAACAGTGACATTTCCCCATCATATTGGATCCCCTGTATGACTAGGTCATAAATTAAGTCTTAAGTTAGATGCTCATAGCTGTTGATAATCACTATTTACTCCCACAGAGCTTAGCGCACTGCCGCCGAGTGATTGTTGCCATAAATATCTGCATAGCCTGCCAGGCACGAGATGGGTTTATTTGCTGCGAGATAAAGGCTTGGCACATTATGACTATCTAAATAATGGCATGGCATTTACGGTATAACAAATTATGTAATGATATCGGTGATAAAATATCTAGTAATAGATGACAAACTTCCTCTTTGCAAATGGATTTATCCACAAACACACTTATAGGGCTGGGACAGTCTGTTCATAGGTAAGGTGTATATGCCATTACAAATTGTTGGTAGTAGGTGCATTTCAGTTGTGTCCTCCACGGAAAGATCAACAGAATCTTGTATATGGCTTGGCAGTTAACAACACAACTATTATTACAGTATTTAAGTGGCACTGTAAAGGCTAACTCTACTACTTAAATCATATATTTCAATTTTGCTTGGCTTTTAGCATGTTTGAGATCAAGGTCACAATTTTCATTAAATCCACCCAGGCCATCAGCCTATTCCCTTCAATAAAAGGTCCACCAACTGGACCGCAGATAGTAATAAAGGCCACGGCCAGAGAGGAGGAAAATGAGAACCTGTGGGGAAGGCAGGTATAGCACACTTTACTTATTGAGCAGGCTTGGGGGGGGAGTCTTAGGAATTTTTTATAAAATATTGAACTTTTCCTTTAAACAAACTACTGGCTTTTTGGGACTGTAGTGCCTAGTTGCAAAATATTCCATGGACCACAATACAACTATAGGCTATAAAAAATATATAAATTAATTATAAATTATTGTATATGTTGCAGTCTGTCAATAGCATTAACAAAACAGTTTTTATTTTTCTAAATCCCTCCTGTGTAGGTTTTTAACCAATTGATCCTGCCAGTAGGCCCGTTAATTCTCCGCATCTTGTAAGTGCTGTTTATTCTGCAGTGAAATCCCTGCAGCATTGTCACTCTGTGGACAGGGTAATCTTAAACAGACATAACATTTTAGATGAACTTTAAAGTGACTCTGTCACCTTCTAAACCAAAGGAAGCCTGTAAAAGAATACATTTATATTTACCTTTCCGGTTGCCTGCTCCCTGGCTGCTGCCTTTATTCCACAATGGTTCTGTAGAATACCATCTCCCCTGCGCACACTGTGGCTTTTCCTTACAGCTTTTACATCACTACAGGGTGCATGAGCTGGTGGGAAGTACCACTATGTATAGCAGGGGGAGCAGATATTTGTGTCACGTGAGGGGGTCGAATACCTGCAGAAACCATGGAGCAGCAAAGAGGCAGCTTTTCAACACACAGCCTGCTGGAAACCTGTGATAACATGGTACTTTAAAGTGGACCTTAAGCCAAAACATTTTTTAAAAATGTTGGATAGAGTAAGGGAAGGTCATAACCCTGTAAGTTTTTTGTTTTTTTTGCCATCTGTGTCACATTAGGGAGATTTTCTCTCATTTCCTGTCCCATTGTCAAAAAAAAAAAAAGGTTGAGTAAACTCCTCAAAAGTGAGGGAATCCCATTGTGTCACCACGTCACTCATTGAAAGATTTCCCCTCTATTATTTCTGACATCAACCAAAATTTGGAATTTTCTTTTCTTTTCACTTTCAATGATAAAAGTAAAAGGACAAATAGAGAGGGTGAATCTCCCTAACGGGGGAACAGACAGCAGTAGTAAATGACAGGTGTTCTAATGCCTCTCCACTCTGTCAAAAACAAAAAAATAAACTTTTGCCTTTAGTTACACTTTAACCACTTGCCGACCACAGTCTGACGGCGACAGAGTGGCCTGTTAACGCAAACCGCCGTCATATGACGGCGGCTGCGATAACTAGTGCTGTGAGTGTGCGCTCGCGCGCTCACTGTGTCGGGGGCCAGGGAGCAGGTACGGCGGACTCGATCGCCGCCAGCTACCCGCGATGCCCCCCCGCAGTGAGAGAATGGAGGTCTGTGTAAGTAAACACGGATCTCCGTTCTCATAGAGGAGGAAGGGAGATGATCACAGGCTTCCTGTATATGGAAGCCGTGATCATCCCCTTTCCCCAGCCAGGGCAGCCCACATACAGTTAGAACACGCCCAGGGAACACAGTTAACCCAAGAGCGCCCCCTGCTGGTTAACCCCTTCACTGCCAATGGCATTTACACAGTAATCAGTGCATTTTTATAGCACTGATCACTGTGTAAATGCCAATGGTCCCAAAAAAGTGTCAAAATGGTCCGACATGTCCGCTGCAATATTGCAGTACCGCTAAAAATCGCAGATCGCCGCCATTACTAGTACAAAATAAAAAACAAATAAAAACCCCAGAAATTAATTCTCATCATCCATAAACGCGGCAACTTTTGCGCAAACCAATCAATAAGCGCAGATTGCGATTTTTTTTAACAAAAATAGGAGGAAGAATATAAATCGGCCAAAACTAATGGAAAAAAATGTTTTTTTATAATTTTTTTTTTGGATTTGTATTTAAGCAAAAAGTAACAAATTTGGTCTTTTTTGCAAAATTGTCGCTCTTCTTTTGTTTATAGCGGCGATTAGAAATGACGCAGAGGTGATCAAATACCACCAAAAGAAAGCTCTATTTGTGGGGAAAAAAGGACGCAAATTTTGTTTGGGTACAACGTCGCACGACCGCGCAATTGTCAGTTAAAGTGATGCAGTGCCGAATCGCAAAAAGTGCTCTGGTCCTAAAGCGTGAAATCATTCCGGGGCTGAAGTGGTTAAGCAAACAAAAATTCTAAAAAAAATGTGTCTGTGCAGAAATCAAAAATTTTTTATAAATTTTAACTAAAGTGTAAAGCCAGCCAGCACACTACTGTGTATCACTCACAGTGCAATTTATAAAGTAAATCATATTGTGCAGCGCTAAACCTTAACCACTTGTAGCCCGCTCACAGTAGATGTACTGCGAGCGGGCAGCACAGCCAGGCACACTAATGTAGCCATTTGTCATGGTGTACTTCCTGGTTTAGAGGCATGCATGCGCTCACCCCCTCCTAACCTGTGCTGTGAATGGACACAGCACGAGTTTGTCAGCAGGTTACAGGCTACAGCCAATGCCAATACAAACACACAGTGCTCTGTACACAGACAGCGATCTGGCTGTTTCTTCTCCCTGAAATCAGCTCTGAGTTCAAGGAGAAAAAGCAGACATATTTGTGAATAAAAGCAGAACACATTACATACCATTACACTTGTTAAGCACACAGTTAAAGTGGAGTCCCCCCCACGCCCCTCCCAGCAAGAAATTAAAAGTCAGCATACTGTAGCTGCTGACTTTTAATATTAGGACACGTACCTGTCCTGGAATCCAGCGATGTCGGCACCCCAGTCAATGTTTCCACCGGCTCTCGTGTGCTGGCCCCGCCATTGCCTGTAAGGAAGACCGGCAGTGAAGCCTTGTGGCTTCCTGGTACCCTGCTGCGCCTGTGCGAAGCGTTCTTCACTTCCTGAATGGCCCAGTTGCGTGGGAAGGAGGAGGGGGGCCAAACCTTTTTGAACACTGTCAAAAACAGGTTACCCCCCCCCCCCCCGAAAGGTGCCAAATGTGGCACTGGAGGGGGGAGGAAACAGATAAGTGGAGCTTCCACTTTTGTGTGGAACTCCGCTTTAATTCCACAATTGCTCCTTAATGTTAACCCCTTCCCAGCCAGTATCATTAGCACAGTATCAGTGTACAGTATTATCGCTGATCGCTGTATTATTGTCACTAGCGATGTCAGTGTCAGTTAGTGTCCCTGCCAGCCAATGTCTGTTTGCGCCAGATTGCCCGGAACACTATCACAGTCACACTATGAGTCACTGATCACCGCCATTACTAGTATAGTGTCTGTATGGATCAGTATCTTGATCACAATCAGAACTATACTAGTGTCCCCAATAATATAGTGCCCCCAAAAACACAGTTTGGCTTTTACCAAAGACGTGTGGCAGAATACATTTTGGAATAGATTCATGAAGAAATTTGATTTTATTGGATATGTTTTATAACAAAAAGTAAAACATATTGTTTGTTTTTTTCAAAGTTGTCGGTATTTTTTTGGTTTATATAGTAAAAAATAAAAAACCCAGTGGTATTTGTGTACAGTGTTGCATGACCGAGCAATTGCCAGTTAAATTAGCACAGTGCTGAATGCCCTGCTCACGAATGGGGTAAAACCTTCCGGTGGTCAAGTAGTTAATGTGCATAATCATAAACGCTGTGATATATAAATGTCCATAAAATCAAACAAATCAATCTTCACAAATTTTCCACAAGAGTCCACATAAAGCGGTGATCATTCAGTGAAATGTACAATCAGATGGTGTATTTGAACTAAAGTTTCTTATACAAAGTAAGTGACCAAATGTGAATCTCCTCCAACACCACACTTGTGCATGTGAGTCTGCTCACCTTAATTATAACCTTCAAATTATTAGAAGTTTTATCTGACTATACACTATCATCACAGCCAAGCCGCTCTGCTCTCAACAATGGCAAAGGAGTTCTTTCCAGTTTTATTTCACATACTGTACGTCAATAAAATCCACTCCAGTAAATGGAAATGGCGAGAGATCGTCAAAACAATAACATCACATCTAGTACTCTCTGTAAAACCTTTTTTTCTTTGTAAAAAGTAAATACTCACAAATAAAATACTTGTAAGCCGACAGAATAATATAGTAAGCTGAGTCAGTTTCCTCAATATGAGACAGAACAAACAAGCCCCTGCTTAGTAGAGTAAGCCACATGCAGCTGTGCGTGATGACGGCACTCTGTGACTCCGTTGCGTCCATGGGACATTGCGTCCCATGGACGCAACATCCATGGGAGGGGACTTCAGAGGCTTGGCATTGGAGGAGTTAGAGAGAGAGCACCTCTGGATATGGGCCCTGTCAGCAGGAGACCATACCAGTGGGGACCCAAACCTGAAACTGGGAGTAAGGACATTCGGGGACAGCACAGCAGCACCCACATCACAGCACCTGCACTGCTGCCGCAAGGAAACTGGTGAATCCACTCACCCTCTGCTTCCCACCACTGATCACCCGATGCTTTCAGGGAGAGATCGAGGGAACCATCCTCCTTTTCTTTTGGACAGTACATAAACAGTCAGTCTAGGACTAGCATCAATGCCATAAATGTGCTCTAGCAGTATAGTTCCAGCACTCGGTAAATAAACTTTGCTACTGCTTACTGCTGCACTTGAGGTGACCTTGCTACTGTTTATACTGATCTAGACATGGAATGTCATCTTATTCTCAGTCTCTACTGTTAATCACTTTGTATGCTAAATCGTGTTATTACCATTTTTAATCCATTTTATGCTTGCCTAGTTACCAACCATATTGGGTGACAATATTGCATTTGCCTTTACTAAGTGGTTTGGTGCCTGTTTTCTTTGATATAGCACTACTATTGAGGACTGAAGGTTTAAGCCTTCAAAATAACAGATTTTTTTGTTGCTCTAAGAAAAGGTTTAAATAACATCAATAAAAGGAATAAAAGGTGACCATTGTTAACTCTCCCTGCAGTGGCGGCTGGTGCTCCATCGGTCAGGGGGGGGCTTCAGACGTACCTGACCACCGACCCCCCCATCGCTCCAATATACCCCCCCCAATCGCCGGCTCACTTACCCTGTGCAGGTCACGGCTCAGCAGACACACACAGGAAAGGTGTGAGGAGCGGAGTTGCCTGCTGCTGGCGGAGAATGAATGGAGCCGGGCAGAGCAGGGAGGAAGAGAGCGGCTCTCCCCTGTGTTTGAATCCATCGGCGGCGGCTTCCCCCCTCAGTCACCTCTGTGTCCCCCCTCTGTCTTTTCCTCTGGGCAAATCTTCGGACTCCCGGCCAATGGGGTCAGGAGCCACTTCCTGATTGGCTGGGAGTAGAAACAAGAAGACATTAGCGAATAATAATGTCACACAAGTGGGGGGGCTAGGGGTGCAGTGCACTGCTCCCTGAGCCCACCCTTTTTTGAAGCCAATTAGAGCCCCTATGGACGCACTGTCTCCCTGGCAATGTTATATGGTTTGCCCCAGCCCCTATAACTGTCAATTTTGTAGACAAACTTGAATTGCATGTAAAGGTGGAGATATTTTAAATGAAGGCCTGTAATATAAAAAAAGGAATTCAAATGCTGTATACTATCATTACAGGTACAAACCCTGCACAGTTACCACAACACATTTTTCCCAGCTGTGGTTCTTTAAAGAAGGTTGATAGCATTTAGTAGTACTAATATTAAAATGAGGTTAACTTCAACAGTACAAATGGCTAAGGTAAAACAAAAATAATAGAAATGTAAAAGAAAAACTACAATGGTGCAGTATATACTGTATGTTCTTTCTTTATGTATTTTGGTCAGAACTAAAAAAAAAAAAGGGGGAATAAAAAATATTATGTGAATAGCTGTTGAAGCTGTAGACCTCTTTTCACGTGTTTTCCAGGTTAACTCCTTCTCACTCCTCTTATCTCTTCTTCCCTACCCACCTATTAAGACTCAGTCCTAAATTTTGGTCAATGAGGCTGAGTTTGAAGGAGCGCAGATTTTGGTGTGCACATAATGCCATGGGAATCCTGTGCAACATGTATTAAATACTAATTTAAAAAAAATTATAAGTAAAAAATATGAAATCTCAGTGTTATAAAAGTAACTTAAAACCCAACTTCTTGGTGCTTCTTATCTACATGCACTGTTCTTTCTTTTGTCATCTTTAAATTTTTGTATATTTGCCTTTTTTTTAAGGCTGCAAGTCTGAAGTCTGCAGGGATACCAGGTGTTATTTAACAAGGAAGAAATCCAGTGCTGAATTGCAGTGATGAGTCTGAAGGGGACAGTGCCAGGAGGAGTTTGGTTATCCTTTGACCTCCATCGATTCAGACTGAAGTGTGGGCACACATATAATCTGTTCATTTCAAATTGAATTATAGGAGAGTCCACTGTTTGGACATTGATCCTGAATTGATGGAGAGAATAGATGGGTATATTGTGTATGTAATTTGGTCTCCCATCAAAAACATATCCTGTACAGGGCAAATGGTGACCCAGTTTGCGATATAAGGGTTGATTTACTAAAGGCAAATAGACTGACTGTGCACTTTGCAAGTGCAGTTGCTTCAGAGCTTAGTAAATGAGATAAGGCTTCACTTTGCAGAATACCCAATCACATGCAAGGAAAAATATGATTGGATGATGAAAGTCAGCAGAGCCTCTGCTCATTTACCAAGCTCTGGAGCAACTGCACTTGCAGAGGGCAAAAGCAAAATTCACAGTCTTTTTGCCTTTAGTAAATCATCCCAATAGTGTTTTCATTCCCAGGAAAGAAGGTAGAGGTGAGAGTGTTGAAGGAAAGAAAAAAAGAGAAGATTTATAGGCAGGGTAAGGGAGGGGAATAGCGGAAAAAAGAGGTGGTGAAGAGAAGACAAAGAAAAGAAAGGGAAACAAAAGCTGGTGGGGGGATGAAATGGAAGAGTAAAGGTGTTGGGGCATGTGGAGAATCTATTTCAGATATTTTACCTTACTTCCTGTCTCAGTAATAATAGGTTTACCAGACAGGAAGTGGGGAAAAGTCTGTGTTGCTGTTGGGGATTCCCCCCTCCTTCCTGTCTGGTAAAATGTTGTCAGCAGGAGAGGAAGTTAGGGTAAATTTCTCTAACAGAGCCTTGCATAGCAGTAAAAACCAGAAAGAGGTTCCAACTTTTCACCACCCTATCAGAAACGAAAAAAAAGGTTGACTTAACATACACTTCAACCACTTCACCTACATACCTCCCAACTTTTTGAGATGGGAGTGAGAGACATCTATTAGCAAATGTATTTAGGCGTAGGGCACACCCCCTGCCACGCCCCCTTAACCACTTCAGCCCCGGAAGGATTTCCAGCTTTAGGACTGGAGCCCTTTTTGCGATTTGGCGCTGCGTCGCTTTAACTGACAATTGCGCGGTCGTGCGGCGTTGTACCCAAACGAAATTTGCGTCCTTTTTTCCCCACAAATAGAGCTTTCTTTTGCTGGTATTTGATCACCTCTGCGTCATTTCTGAACGCCGCTATAAACAAAAGAAGAGCGACAATTTTGCAAAAAAACCCAAATTTCTTACTTTTTGCTAAAATACAAATCCAAAAAAAAAAAATAAAAAAACACTTTTTTTCACCGTTTTTGGCCGATTTATATTCTTCCTCATATTTGCGATAAAAAAAATCGCAATCGGCGTTTATTGATTGGTTTGCACAAAAGTGGTCGCGTTTACGGATGATGAGAATTCATTTTTGGGGTTTTTATTTTTTACTAGTAATGGCGGCGATCTGCGATTTTTAGCGGTACTGCGATATTGGGGCGGACATGTCGGAACGTTTTGACACTTTTTTGGGACCATTGGCATTTATACAGCGATCAGTGCTATAAAAATGCACTGATTACTGTGTAAATGCCATTGGCAGTGAAGGGGTTAACCTGCAGGGGGCGCGCTAAGGGTTAAGTATGTTCCCTGGGCGTGTTCTAACTGTAGGGGGGCTTGCCTAGCTGGGGAAGGGAAGTGGTCACAGCCTTCATGTACAGGAAGGCTGTGATCACAGCCCTTCCCCCTCACACAGAGTGGAGGTCCGTGTTTACTTACACGGACCTCCGCTCCTTCACTCCGGGGGGGGCATCGCGGGTGGCCGGCGGCAATTGAAGCCGCCGCACCCGCTCCCTGCCCCCCCCCAACACAGTGGCTCTGTATCGCGCCTGCCGTCGTATGACGGCGATTTGCGTTACAGAGCCACTTTGTCGCCGTCAAGCGGCAGCAGTCGGCAAGCGGTTAAAGGAGAATTATACACAAAAATTATTAGTTAAACCCACAAGTGCTTAATTTTTACCACTACTATTCCTTTATATTAGCTTTTAAAATTTACAAATGCAGCAATTTAGTAATTGGGTGGAAGATTTAGCGCTGGGAAACACTTTTTGAAGGATAAATAGTGCATTTTATATACAGCTATATAGATCAGACCAAAATGAGGGACAAATGAGGAGGAATGAGGGACAGAGGGACCAGTGTTGCCAACCGTCCGTAAATTTACGGACAGCCCGTAAAAACTGTGCAGTTTTTTGGGTGTCCGTAAAAGTCCGTAGCAGCCGAAAAGTGCCAGTAAAAACGGCGGCCATCGACTCCGGTCAGATCTGCGCATGTGCAATTACGGAAATCCTCGAGTGGCGAGCTGGAAGATCCGATCCTGACCCTGAGACAAGTTGGATGACCACTCCTCCTGCTGCCAGCTAGTGCCTCTGCCCAGCCCATCCACCCTCAAATGAGGTTACTGCATTTTCCCGCCACACCACCGCCAGCCAGCACCTGACCGGAGCAGACGCTACAGATGGATCCTCCTGATTCCTGCCTGCCTCCCTGCTCTGGCTGACCCTGCAGCCCTCCTGGTGACAGTGGTGAGTGCAGTACCCTTCCTCTTCAAGCCAGCCAAAAGGAGTCGGGACAGTGAGTGTGGGACTGTTTGACACTCACACTGTCTCTGCTCACTCTGACAGACAGCCGCGAGCCAGGCTGCAGGAGGCTCTCTCTCTTAGTGTGGGTGTGCGCTGTATGAGTGCAGTGTGCATTGGACAAGTGTCAGAAGGTAATGGAAGGATGGTGTAATGGAAACAGCAGGTGATGGGGATGGTGTGATGGAGATGGAGGGACGGTGACAGGAAGTGATGGGGGGGGGGATTGAGTGATAGAGATAAGGTGTAATGGAGGGATGGAGACTGGAGGGATAAAAACAGGAGGTGATGGAGACAGGAAATCTTTAGAAGTGGGGACATAAATTCTGGTGATCCTAGTGGCTACCAGGGATTTCACCTCGCTTTCTGTGATGGTTATGGAACAGAAATTAAGGGGAAATCTCTACAATTTGACATAAGTGACAAAACTGATAGACTAAATAATCTTATTATATTGAAAATAACAGAAATATGTTTTTTACCTTGCTATCTACCTTAAATCACATTGTTATTTGCACAGCGTACTTGCTTGTGGCCTAAATACTGAAATTTGCACTGAAAACTGTAATTTTGTAACTTTTGTAAAATGTCAGTAAAAACTTGGTTGTGTCAGTAAATTTTGGATGTTGTGCCAGTAAATTTCAATCTGGTAGGTTGGCAATACTGAGAGGGACATCGTTCCAAATGAGGGACAGTCCCTCTAAATCAGAGACAGTTTGGAGGCATGACCCTAGAGCAGGGGCCTAGTCATAATTGTGACTGCTATAGCCCAGCTCCTATACCTTGTCATCCTTCAGCACCTGGTGACTCACTGACCCGGAACGAGTATAAGCATATCAGGTGATCTGATAGGTCATTGGCCTACTTAGTAGTGAATGGGGGATAAAGATTACTCAAGCATAGGTCTGCAATGACTCCTACTGCATTTTATCGTAAAAGGTTTATTTTAATATTCCATAATTCTGTCTTGATGAAACCTTGCAGACTATCAGATTGTGAATGGCAGGGCAGCGGGTTGTTTGCTGTGTACTCAGCAGTGAATGAGTTTATCCACTCGGTGCTGTCGGCCTTCCTGTGCTGACTGCAGCCAGGAGTTTCTGAAAACAAAGCAGGTGAACGAAACAATTAGAATATTTTGCAATGGGAATTTCAGTTGGAACAAAGGTTCAGGGAAGCAAGGTGAAGGTTTCTGGAATTGGTGGAGAGCGATCGCCATGACAACAAAGGCCTCCCTGCTTCATAATCATTTCATGAGACAAAAGTACGTGGACTGATGTGACAGATCTTGTATTTACATGCAGTTGTGGGCAGTCATAACAAACTGACCAAACTGCGTGCTGAAGGACAACTGTCATAATGCAAAAAACAAAAACAGTTTACTGTTTAGTGTGGTGAAGCACGCTTCCTTGTTTTTCTTGTTTTTTTTTTTACAAACATTTTCTATTTCCTGTACCCGGTGCTTAGCAAATAGGTTCTTTATTGAAAAAAGACATGCAATCTCCCTTCTACAATAAAATACACCTACCTGCCTGCTTGCAGAGTACTCCTGCATGTAAATTGAGCTGCGCACGTGAAGCTCAGCTTGCATCGCTGGCACGGTCCCAGTTTACAGGGATGACTGACTCCTGCGCATGCGACATTAGAGTGACATCATTCAGCTTAGGCCAAAGACCGCCGCTGATGAGGGACAGAGACTGTTGAAGGAAAGGTAAATTTAGCTCTGCTTTAGATGAAAAAAATTAATATCTTACATTGTATTCTTCTGGTGTTAAGGTATATATAAGTCCTAAAACTAAAAATTGTTAAAACACTGTGTATCCTACCTATTTGAGATTTTTCAAAATAAAATACTCTTCTTACTTCGTTTCATCTTTTGTTGCATCATAGTGCTGCTGTTCCCCTGAGGCCTTTTTGCAACAATTTCCTATTTACATGCACTCCAGCTAGGGTTGCCACCTCATCCCTTTAAACCCGAACACATATGAATTACACAGGTTCTGTTGCTAATTTAAAGTCGTTGTCAAGTCATGACAACCACTTTAAACTACAGATAAGCTTATATTCAGGCTTACCTGTAGGTCCCGGGAACAGTGTTGCCAACCTCCCGCAGCATTTTTTACTGGCAAAACATGGAAAATTTACTGGCGGAGCACATTTTTTACTGCAAACCTGAAAAATAACAGAACTCCTATTAAAAAAGAAGACAGTTGATATTTAAACACAACATGGAAACACTGACAATACCCATATCAAGTAGTTTGCATGGTTTACACTTAAAAATTCAGCACAGCATGGCAAATTATCAGACCCTGATATTTATAGACAGTTGTAAAAATCACTGATTTTTACAAACTGTCAGTAAATTTACTGGCGGTTGGCAACCCTGCCCGGGAATATCTCCTAAATTTGCACCGTTTAGGAGATATTTCCTGTATCTGCATGTGCCAAGGTCATCGGCACATGGTGGGGGAAGGGGGGGGGGGCGGGGGTTATCTCTGTAGACAGAGTGTGGTGGATGAGTTTGGTCGTTATGTTTTTTTACACTGCTCTATAGAAAATAGGGCATTTGTCGCCCACCATCTAAAATGGAGGTCCTGTATAAGCTAATGGAGTTTATTGCAGATAAGATGGACGCTCCAGTAATTGCAGTTGGGGACTGCAGTGTGGCTTTAGATGGGAGGGAAGATAGGTTTCCACCCGGAACACAGATGGGTTATGCGTCAGATGGACAGTTTTGCAGTTTTTGGGGGAGGTGGGGCTGATGTGGAGAGTGCGGTATCCTGAAGGGAGACAATATTCTTGTTTCTCAAAGTCATATTCTGCACTCTCCAGAATAGACATGGCCCTGGGGAACGAGAAGGCATTATGCCTATTAAAAAGTGTGGCATATTTGCCCAGGGGCTTGTCAGATCATTCACCCCTTCTGGTGGCAGCAGATCTGGGAAGGAGATGTAACATACATATTTGGAAAATAAGCCCATTCTGGCTGGAGATGATAGGGGAATCAGATGAGGTGAGGTCAGCATTAAAAGAATTTGTTAAAACAAACACAGGTACTGAATCAATGGGGATGACATGGGATGCCTTGAAGGCAATTCTTAGGGGCATATTGATCCAGCAGGTGGTTAAATTCAAGCGGAGTACAAAGGATTGGGAGAAAGTTATAGGGGAGGAGGTGGCAGGAGCAGAAAAGCAATATGTAAAAGTTCCCACACCAGAAATGTGCAGAATATAGTTAGAAAAACAGGAGGTATATAAAACAATGATGATAAGGAGGGCAGTAAATAAGCAAAAACAGAACTCCTTTGGAGAAGGGGAAATTGTTGGACACATTATGGCCTCTCCGGTGGGATCAAACCCCCCCCCTTCCCGCTTATACCAGTAATTAGGACAGTAGTGGGCAGGGTCTCCTCTTGTGTACCAGAAATTCTTCTTCATCTTCAAATCCTAAGGCTCTCGGACAAAGACAGGAAAAAATTTAGAGACAACCACAAGCAGTGCTATCAATGGCAAACCAAAAATATCTGAGCCCGGATGGGCTTCTGGGGGAGGTTTACAAGCCGTATGGAGAAGTATTTCTCCCGGAGGTACTGAAGGTGATAAATTGGGCAGCTGCGAAAGGGGAATTGCCCCCCTCGATGAGGGAAACCACTATAGTTTTTCTACCTAGGGAAGGGAAAGACCTGTTAGACACCTCCTCGTACAAACCCATATCCCTATTGTGCTCAGATATCAAGATCCTGGCGAAGGTAATGGCGGCCAGACTGAACAAAATCATTCAGAAATGAATACACTCCGACCAGGCCAGGTTTATACCCAATAGGTCTACCAGATCCCAGCCCCCCACCCTATGTGAATGAGTATGGGGTACATTGCACCCCTATCCATTCACCTTACACAGGCTTTTAAAATATTTAATTAAATGCAGAGCGAGGATAGTCCATTAGTCTGGGAGATTGCGTCGTGTCAACATGGGAAGAAGAGCAGAGGGAGAAGACAGCAGCAAAAGAGCAGAAGAAAGAAGGCCCCGCAAGAAGACGCCGGAGCTGATTTAATAAAATATTTTAAAGACCCGTGTAGTGTATTTTTTTACACTTTTTTCAGGTGTATAGGTAGGAGTACAATGTACCCCATACTCATTCACATAGGGTGGGGGCCGGGATCTGGGGGCCCCCTTGTCAAAGGGGGTTTCCAGATTCCGATAAGCCCCTGCCTGCAGACCCCAACAACCAACAACCAGGGTTGTTGGGAAGAGGCTCTTGTCCTCATCAACATGGGGACAAAGTGCTTTGGGGTGGGGGACGCAGGCCCCCCCTGCCCCAAACATCCCCCCCATGTTGAGGGCATGCGGCCTAGTATGGTCGGGGGGGGTTCACTCGTTCCCACGCCCTTTCCTGGCCTGCCAAGCTGTGTACTCGGATAAGGGTCTGGTATGAACTCGGGGGGGGGGGACCCTACGCCATTTTTTTGGCGTGGGGTTCCCCTTCAAATCCATACCAGGGTCTAGTACCTCTTGGGGGGGAACCCTATGCAAATTTTATTTTTACATTTTTGCCAAGGTTCTCAGCACACAGCACCGCAAGTTGGATCATCATGATCCGACTTCTGGTGCGACTTCTATTCAAATCAATGGGCTCCCATAGGGAACCATTGATTTTGAATAGAGACAGAGAAACGCCTGACGAGGCTTAATGCTGTGTATACAAAGTTAAGCCACATTTTTTAGCGTTAGAGTGTTTTTACAGCTGAAATAAGTGGGAGGCACATATACAAACTGTTGTAATTCCTACACCGTTCACGTGATTTGGATGTAAATACCCTCAAATTAAAGCTGAAAGTCTGCAGTTAAAGTACATCTTGTTTGTTTCATTTCAAATCCATGTGGTGGTGTATAGAGCCAAAAATATTAGAATTGTGTTGATGCCCCAATATTTATGGACCTGACTGTATATGAGTGTGTATGTATGTGTGTGAGTTTATGTATGTATGTGTGTGAGTTTGTGTATGTATGCATGAGTTTATGTATGTATGTGTGTGTGAGTGTATATGTATGTATGTGTGTGTAGCAGGGAGCTGGTTATCTTACCTGCAGTATCAGAAGACACTCTGCAATGTTGTTGCAGTGAAACTGCTTCCCTCTAGTGCCAGCTAAGACTTTGTGTCATCACATCCTGCCAGCAGAGTGTTTACCACCAGGGAGCAAAGCATAAAGGTAATTGTAGTCCCAGGACTCAAGTTTCACATTCAGATTGAACTGTATAGAACTACAAGAGCCAGCATGCTCCGCGGAAAAGAATGCAAAGACTCCATCTTGTTTGCCTGAGGGAATTCAGTTAACACGAGGCAGCAGAAGAGACTGAACTTAAGGGAGAGGTGCTGTCTCCCAGGTTAGTCCACCGCATTGTTTCAGGCATCTGCATCCGGTCGGGGACATCCAGTCTCAGAGAGGGGGATCCCAGGTGCATATCCAGACACACCTGCATCGACGGTGTGAAGCGTTCCAATGTGAGGTGACCAGTCGTGTCACTAGAGGAGCCTGCCTGTTCCAGGACGTTTGTTTGGGCCTTGCCCGCAGGATTGGGTGAGAGGGCATGTACCCATTTGCAGGAAACAAGGACACTGCACACAGATAGAGTTGTATGGACACTGTATACAGACATCATTGCTTTTAGTCACCTTGCTGACACCTGTAGTGCCACAGGATACAAGGCCATTCAGATACAGAGACACTGTATACAGACACCATTGTACTTTCATATTGCTGAGGATGATCCTGCATTCCTTACTTGATGATCTGGACCAGTTGTGTTGCTTGGCTCTGCTATTCAGGAGTTTAAATGCACCATACAAGAGTGGCTAGGTGAAGATCCAAGGCCTCATCCTTCTTTAAAGGAACTGAAGTTACTGGAGCCATACAGACATGCACACACGTTCAGGGCTCTGTATATGTAGTGGGTGTGTGGGATAGTTTACCTTCGGGGCTGATCTATTAAATGTTGATTTGAGTGCAGTATTTGCAATTGGGCCTGTGGTGTCAGGGGATAGAGAGAGGTATGAGATAAGAGAAGGTCATTCATCTGCTCTCCTCCTGCCTGGACTCATAGAGCCAATTTGAGTAGAGGTACCCAATCTAATATAAAGTGTCATATTGTGATTTATTTACCATGTAAAGTGGACGTAAACCCGATGTGTGGTGCCACACCTCTCCAGAGTATAGATTTATGTGACTATATGTGCATGCGACTGTTCAAAAAATGTGTTTTCTTTGGTATGACTGAACGAACCTATACTTATGTGATATGGATTTACCTCTGTGTAGAATGATTGACATATAATGTTAACTCATGCATACCCATGCAATCTGAGCAGAAATGAGTAATAGTGATCCATTTACTTTATTTTTATCTGATTGCTTTATAGTCCGGTGTTTATGTCTTTTAGCCTGTACACTCCAAGATGGGACACGGGGTTAACTGTGGGCTTGCCTCTGCTCGGTGAGGATTAGATTCCGCCCCCCCCCCAGGCAGCCTATAACAGTCCTCCTTGCTCCTGAGTGGAGCAGGATCTGAGGAAAATGCAGAGTGCATTGAAACACGTCATCCCATTGGCCTGATACAGCACCGACGTCACTTCCTGTCCACGGGACTTTCTGATTCCGGTACTTCCTGCTCCCAGTGCGTTCCACCACAGCACAGCCTCCATCTGCTCATCGGCATACGCACCCCCAGCAAGACCACAGCCCTGGAACAAGTGACACGGCCCTGGGCCCAGACTTCTTATGATGTGCTTGTTTTTAGTCACACCTGTGAGTATACATTTAGCTTGCTTTTAATAAATTATCTGATGGCATACTGCACTTAGGTCTGGCACTCCTGTCTCCCCCCCTTCAGATATTTACTATATACTGTGGCAATGACATAATCGACGCATGCGCTCTGAAGGAACGGCCACCCGTGCCATTTCTTCAGAGCTGTATGCCGTGACCAGTGGCTCCTGCGCACATGTGTGGGAGCGACGTCATGTGGCTCCAGCCAGTCACACAGACGGAGTCTGCGGACCAGGAAGGAATATGGGCGAAGATGGGGACGATGAAGGCTTTGTTTGCAGGTAAGTTTTACATAATATGCTAGCTGCAATGCATACTAGCACATTATGCCTTTACTTTGCAGGTAAGAAAAAAAAGAAAAGAAAAAACGTCCTCTTTAAGTATGCCTGTGTAAGCAAGGCCTAACAGTAATGTACAGAGATACATAAGTATAGGCCGCTGACAGGCTGGGAAATTAATTTATGACAGGGGCAGTGTGTACAGGGAGGTAGATAGGAAACAGGAATGAGAGCAGTGTGTACAAGGTAAAAGAGGGTCAGTGTATACAGAGGGTCGGTGTGCAGCGAGGGCAGGACAGTGTATACAGGGAGTGAATTTAATTTGGGATAATTCCCTGGTTATGTTTTTTTGTTACTTCTAATCAGACCAAAAAGCCCCGCCCAATATTTAGCATATTTTAGCCACACCTGCTTTACATGCACCGCAGGTCACCATCTCTATAGTAGGGGCTCCAGTGGATTACTTTGCCCAGGAGCCCATGATGCTATTTAGATGGCCCAAGAGCACTTTACAATTTCTCTGATTCTTCTGATTGGACGAGGTGGAGTGGCGATGTCAAGATCCCCACTATGAATGGCGCCCATGCCCAGCAAGTGACCTCCTGTGTTCAGCCAGAAGAACCCAGTGGCAATCACTGTAGTAGGGGCACCTACTACAGTAATCTCCAGCATCCACGGATATTGGCCAGGTATGGATCATACATACTGTACTTACATTGATCCAAGCTGTAACAATTTAACTGTGAATTAGTAGCCACACCTTGAATTCAGTTTAATCTTACTGAATTGAGATCCATTTCCTCTATCTCTCTGTCCATGTGCTCTCCTGGAGGGATTACCCAATAATCCCTTGCAATAGGCAGGTCTCAATAGATGACCTCATCACAAAGTAAAGCCTCATACACACGGAACGACGATCGTATACAACACGTCGTATGAACGACCGTTTGCGAAAACGATCGTTAGTACACGCGATTAGAACAGTCGATGTACAACGGTCGTACAACGGGAGTTGTATGAGCAAACAAGAAAACTTGGTAGTACCAACAAGCGGTCATACGACCTTTGTATCGTGTGTACAGAGAAGTTGGTCCAACAAGTTGTATTGTGCAAAACACGCATGCTCAGAAGTCAGGAACGGCCGGATGCTAATTACATGCACCTGAACGTTCTTTCTTTGGTCGTACGATCGTGTAGTGCAGTCAGTATACTAGATACAACAGCCAACATACGATTTGAGACGATCGTACGTACAATCGTCGTCCCGTGTGTACGAGGCTTTAGAGTGTACAACAGCCATAATTGAAATAATTTTTATGATTTGTAACATTTCCCCTTTTTTTTGTTCATGATTTAAGCTTAGAGATTTGGATAAACAATACTGGACTGATAGATGCATTAAATAGAAGAATTGTCAAACTTGCTATCTAGTATGTTACTATTGACTAGAGGGAATACTGTATTAAGGGGAAGAAATGCTGATTTGTTCCCTTATATGTCACTGGACCAGTATTCCTTGATCTAAAAATATATGCTCTTTTTTAGGTCCAAATTTTAATTTGTTTTATTTTTTGGTATTTTACAATTATTCATGTCAAAAAGTGATGATTGTTATTCGAGCTATTGAATGTGTTTTGCCACTGTTCGATTGGCTCCTGTTTGTGTTGAAGTTTTAATAATACTTGCAATATCGTTTTATATGTTTACCATTAGATGGCGCCAAACTTGAACTTCTCACTTCTGCATTATAAAAAAAGAAAAAAGATAAAGGTTGGGGAGGTTTGGCTCCACTTCCCTATACTTAAGATCTAATTACATGTATAGCACACACGGGGACATCCCTGGTAGTGATTTGGATTTTAATTAGGTACAAACTTCTTCAATTTTAAATAAAAGTTTTTCCATCAGTAGTTCCGGTCGGGTTGGAGCGCAAGCTCGCGACCGGATCTTCCGCATTCAGATGTGATGATTGGAACGCATCGTTCCCGGCACCCTGCGTCATATTAACATTGGCTTATATAAGGCCTGTATGTCCGTCCTAGGCCACGCCCCTGACGACGTCAACCTATGACGAAACGCGTCGGGCGGAGCCTAGGACGACACGCAGGAGTGAGGGAGAAAGTGCGGCAGCCATCTTAATTGTGGGAACCTCCGTTTGAACGCGGGGAAGGCTCTCGGCGAGAAGATGTGTCTGAAGTGCAGGGTTTTAATGTAAGTGTTTTTTTACTTGGGGCAATAAAGACTTGTTTTGAGGTACTGCACCATGAGTCTTTTCCCTCTGTTATCCCTACATATAACTATGAGCTGAGATGACGCTGGGAATCGGATTGCAAACAACTATCAATATATATTGTGGTGGATTTCCTCTTGCCAGAGAGCGCTTTTGACCCCTGTAGTGGGGGTCCTGGATTTCTGGTAAGGGACAGTGTGTTTGGTGTTGGTGACGGGCACAGTTGACTTCTCTACTTCATTTCATCAACTGAAAACCATGGACTAAATATTATATGCTCACATTTATAACGCTGCACCTTTATATATTGATCCTTTACATATGGTTGGAATTTGCTGATAACCATGGACTAAATATTATATGTTTAGTTTTATAGCGCTGCACCTTTACATACTGATCCTTTACATATTGTTGGAATTTACAATATTGTGTCAGCAGCTTGATCGTGTTTTTGTTATTTGCCTACTTTAAGCGCAGCAGGATACCTATTAGATTTCTGACATTAAGTTCGAATTAGTGCTGCAGCTGTGTGATGGACATTTTTGAATTCAGGGCGGCTCATTCAATTGATCCCGCAAGCATACGTAGTAGTACAAGCAGTAAACAGGATGACCTGGGAGGGTCATCAATTGGGACATAGTGTTCTTTGAGAACTACATATCTGCAGGTATGGTTCCCAGGAGCCTGAGGTGGGAGGTTGCTCCTCAAAATGATATTGAAAATACAGATGAATGGTATCAATATTTTAACAAAGCAGGTTTGGCCTTGATGGATCACATGCTTAGATACAAGAGAGAGAAACTGGTTAAACTGGATGTAGAGATTAGTAATCTTAAGGATAAACTTATGTCCCACAGAGGGAATGAGGAATATGCCAAAAAAACAGATAACCTCAGGAAACACTTGGAAAAGGAGGATAATGATCAAAAAAATAAAAAGAGGAAAAAATATCAGAGGGATTTTCTAGACTATCAAAATAAAAAAGTGTTTAAGTGGCAAACTGGGGGTACTGGGGTAAAGGAGGGTGGACATCAGGATAATATGGAGGTAGGGCCCCCTGAACAAAAACCAGCTACTCCGATCCAACAGGGACCTATTACTAGTCGGCCTGGGAGCCATTATGTTCATCCCCCAAAAAGAGGGAGACCCTTTGGGAAAGGTAGGGGAAATGGTGGAAGATCCAGAACCCCCAACCGTGGACAGATTAGTACCTCCAATAGGTTTGGTCCTTTGATGAACCAGGAGGGAGATGATGGTCGTTATATTACGGAACATCCCTCCAACTGGTACCCCCAATATGATTCCCCTGGCCCCCAGGATAATAGGACCCATTGGCAACAACAGTATGGTCACCCTGGGCAATATGGGAATCAGGGCAGAGGAAGGGGTGGGAGTGGGAACTGCCACCAATCAGGGCATTTTTTTCACAGGGACCCCCCCAACCACAAAAAGGCCCATAAACATAAAAGAGGGACCAGAGGGGGGAGGCGGATCCGCACAAAAAAGGAGGCGTGTTTGAAAGACTCTGGCCTCTTCAATTTGAGCACTGCCACCCTTTCCAATGAAGAAAAACATGTCCTTAACCAGGGATTAAAATTTGCTCCACCTAGAGCCCTCGATAAATTTCAAACATTTATCGATGTGCATAAATTTATACGTAAAATGAACATAAAAAGATATATGATCACTAATCCCATGAGATCTACTTACAGCGAAGCGTTGGGGATCAGAAATACTGGACTGACTAACGCTTCAGTGTTTAACCCCCCAGGTAATATTGCCCCTTCAATATCCGTGTTTAGGGACCTCGTCCTTAAAGATTTAGATGAGGTGGATATTAGGAGAAGGAGAATTAACCAAACGTTTCAAAGGGGCTTGGAAAAACTTGAATCCCGTAAGGATATAGTGGTGCGCCCCGCCGATAAGGGGGGGGGCATTGTCATCTTAGATGTTGAGCATTACAACGCTGAGATGGCCCGCCTCCTTTCGGATACAGACACATATGTTGTATTGGGGGAAGATCCCACTAGGAGATTTAAAAAGGAGTTGTCTTCCATTGTAAACGAGGGATATCAGCGGAAAATCTTAACCAAGAAGGAAAAGTCCTACTTGGTACCGGTTGCTCCACGCATCCCGGTTATGTATTATTTACCAAAGGTGCACAAGGATCCGGTACACCCCCCTGGGAGGCCGATCATTAGTGGCATTGATTCGGTTACTTCCAGGGTGGGTAAGTACATTGATCACTTCTTGCAACCATTGGTTACCAAGACTCCGTCTTTCCTAAGGGACTCCATGCAAGTGATCAATATCCTGAAGGATGTTAAGTGGCAAGATGGTTATGTATTGGTGACGGCAGATGTGTCGTCCCTCTACACAATCATCTCCCACCAGCATGGAAGGGAAGCTGTGGAACGTTTCCTTAAAGATGATAGACTGCTTAATATGCAACGGGAGTTCATAGTACATCTATTAGACTTTGCTATGCAGCATAACTATTTCTGGTTTAAGGGAACTTTCTACCTGCAGAATAAAGGTGTTGCCATGGGCGCGAAATTCGCGCCCAGTATGGCGAATTTATTTATGGCAAAGTGGGAGGAGGACGTCATCATTGGCCAACCAAGACATGAGTTGGTCTTATGGAAAAGGTACATTGATGACGTCCTCCTCATCTGGCATGGCGATCAGGTATCCCTAGCTGCCTTTATGGAGGAACTAAATCAAAACGATCGGGGAATCCGATTGGAATACGAATTTAGCACTACAGAGATCCACTTCCTAGATTTACGTATCCGTGTGGAGGAAGGTGGTATCATCACTTCTACATATTTTAAGGGTACAGACAGGAATGGATTTATTAGTAAGAATAGCTGTCACCATCCAGCTTGGTTAGAATCAGTACCTGTAAGCCAGTTCCTCGGGTTAAAAAGGAATTGCAGCAAAAATGAAGATTTTGTTAAAGAAGCTTCTGTGCTTAGGAACAGGTTTCTGGAAAAGGGGTACTCCGCTTCAGAGCTAGACAAAGCCTTTAACCGTGCAGCTAATAAAAATAGGGAGGAGTAGTTGGTGCCCAGAGTAAGAGAGGAAGATTTGGCATTTCAATATGCCTTCTATACCACCTATTCAACTCAACAGCAGGAGGTTAAAAGGATAATGCGAAAGCATTGGAAGGTTCTAAAAAACGATAAAACCTTGGGCCCCCTCCTCCCTGAGGCACCTAAGGTGATTTTTAGGGGTGCCCCTCCCCTTAGACTCCGTATAGCCCCGAATATTGTACAACCGGAGGCTAAAACATGCTTTTTCCAAAACATGAAAGGGTTTTTTCCGTGCAGAAAATGCTCAATATGCAAAATCAACAAGGAGAGAAGGAGGAATATAAACACCTTTCAATCACACTCCAAACTAACGCAATTTCCGATAAAACAATTTGTCACTTGTTCATCCAGATATGTAGTATATCTGATACGGTGCCCCTGTGGATTGGAATACATTGGTAGAACCACGCGGATGCTCCGTGTCAGACTGAGTGAACATGTGGCAAATATAAAGAAAGGTTACCCTAAACATAGCCTGTCGCAACATTATGATACCTATCATGCTCGTGACCCTAGTGGCACAGTATTTTTGGGTATTGACAGACTTGTTGGTAATTGGAGGGGTTGCCACAAGGTTCGGGAGGTCTCCAAGATGGAGACCAAGTGGATTTACCAGGCTGGTACTTATAACCCCCTGGGCATGAACGTGGAATGGGATATAAATGCCTTTATCAACAATGCATAGTCCACGTTCATGCTCAGGGGTTTTTTATGATTTGTAACATTTCCCCTTTTTTTTGTTCATGATTTAAGCTTAGAGATTTGGATAAACAATACTGGACTGATAGATGCATTAAATAGAAGAATTGTCAAACTTGCTATCTAGTATGTTACTATTGACTAGAGGGAATACTGTATTAAGGGGAAGAAATGCTGATTTATTCCCTTATATGTCACTGGACCAGTATTCCTTGATCTAAAAATATATGCTCTTTTTTAGGTCCAAATTTTAATTTGTTTTATTTTTTGGTATTTTACAATTATTCTTGTCAAAAAGTGATGATTGTTATTCGAGCTATTGAATGTGTTTTGCCACCGTTCGATTGGCTCCTGTTTGTGTTGAAGTTTTAATAATACTTGCAATATCGTTTTATATGTTTACCATTAGATGGCGCCAAACTTGAACTTCTCTGCATTATAAAAAAAGAAAAAAGATAAAGGTTGGGGAGGTTTGGCTCCACTTCCCTATACTTAATATCTAATTACATGTATAGCACACACGGGGACATCCCTGGTAGTGATTTGGATTTTAATTAGGTACAAACTTCTTCAATTTTAAATAAAAGTTTTTCCATCAGTAGTTCCGGTCGGGTTGGAGCGCAAGCTCGCGACCGGATCTTCCGCATTCAGATGTGATGATTGGAACGCATCGTTCCCGGCACCCTGCGTCATATTAACATTGGCTTATATAAGGCCTGTATGTTCGTCCTAGGCCACGCCCCTGACGACGTCAACCTATGACGAAACGCGTCGGACGGAGCCTAGGACGACACGCAGGAGTGAGGGAGAAAGTGCGGCAGCCATCTTAATTGTGGGAACCTCCGTTTGAACGCGGGGAAGGCTCTCGGCAGATGTGTCTGAAGTGCGGAGTTTTAATGTAAGTGTTTTTTTACTTGGGGCAATAAAGACTTGTTTTGAGGTACTGCACCATGAGTCTTTTCCCTCTGTTATCCCTACATATAACTATGAGCTGAGATGACGCTGGGAATTGGATTGCAAACAACTATCAATATATATTGTGGTGGATTTCCTCTTGCCAGAGAGCGCTTTTGACCCCTGTAGTGGGGGTCCTGGTTTTCTGGTAAGGGACAGTGTGTTTGGTGTTGGTGACGGGCACAGTTGACTTCTCTACTTAATTTCATCAACTGAAAACCATGGACTAAATATTATATGCTCACATTTATAACGCTGCACCTTTATATATTGATCCTTTACATATGGTTGGAATTTGCTGATAACCATGGACTAAATATGATATGTTTAGTTTTATAGCGCTGCATCTTTACATACTGATCCTTTACATATTGTTGGAATTTAAAATATTGTGTCAGCAGCTTGATCGTGTTTTTGTTATTTGCCTACTTTAAGCGCAGCAGGATACCTATTACATAATTGAAAAGGGCCAACACTGCACCACATGTCAGTAGATGCACTTAGTAAATAAACAGGCAGAGTAATTATCACATCACTCCAATAGTTAGGAGATAGGAGCAAAACTACTGTTGGGTTGTCACTGGCAGCGGCGGCTGGTGTGGGAGGGGCGCTGGGGTGCCGCCTCCCCGCCGGCAAAAGACGAAAGAAAAAAAAAAGTCAACCCCGCCCACCTACAGGTGGCGCCGGTACATTGACTTTCTTTTTTTTTTTTCTTTTCGGCTCCTTGGCTGTTACATGACAGCCAAGTAAGTGAGCCTATTGGTCGGCCATTCAAGCCTATGCATGTGCGCTTGTTCCTGCGGCCATGCATAGGCTGATTGGCTGCCCTGAGCCTCCGCTCAGGATGATTGGATGAGGGGCTGGGGGCGGGTCACTGTGGCAGCGGAGGTGACTTCCGCTCCCACAGAGACCATGACCGCCCGGGGACGACGAGGGGGGGACAGCCGCTCTCTGTGTGCCGAACTCTGCAGACCAACTGAAAAAAAAAAGAAAGCAGAAAACGGCCGCCCCTCCGCCGTGGGG
>BLSH010490831.1:1577542-1590068 GCA_018402905.1 Glandirana rugosa | reverse complement strand
ATTTAAAGTGATACACACATTTTAAAAAGAAGTGTGAATAAAAGATGTTTAATGATTGACGGTTTGATTTAAAGTGATACACACATTTTGCAGAACAGTGATATGGGTACTCCGGGCTTATTTATACTTTTTGGACACAGTTTTAAGATGATTTTAGAACAGTTCTATGGCCTCTAATGTTAATTAATACTTTTCAGACCCATTTTGAAGATGATCTCCATTTTTACATTTTTATTTTTTTAAAAATATTTAAAGTTATTTCCCTGTCCCCATTTCTTTGTAGGGCACTTGTCCCACCCTTACCCACATTTTCCTTCCTTTTGCAGACCTCTAGGACCTTCCTGGGCTTTTTTACAGCATTTTTAAGATTTTTCATTAAAATTACCAGAACACCGGACCCGAACCCGGACTTTTTTTGAAAAGTCCGGGTCCGGGTCCCGGACACCCCAAAGTTCGGTACGGACCCGAACTTTACAGTCCGGGTTCGCTCAACTCTAGTCTTTAGCGTTATCTTGTTAAGTGATCTGCTATTTTGCTTTCTGTTACTGCCCTGGCTTTCTCTATAAACTGCTTTTGGATCATTTGCTTCTGGATTTGCTTGGGTTATTCCAGTGACTATTTCTCTGCCTGCACCCATCTCTGTACTTCACTGCCTGCCTCCTGCTAACTCCGGCTTCATCTGAGACCCCTCACCCTTCATTGATTTATTATCCTTTTCTCTTGCCCATCCTGCCCTGTATTGTGTCTGTGCTTCTGCTTTCAAAACTCCTCTCCACCAGTCCCACAGCTGATGTGTTCCTGCTCCTATCTGCACCAGCAGGTGTGCAGACCTGGAAATGCCTGGAGATATCACCAATATAATTCCAGAAAAATTGAAAAAAAAGAGAACAAAATCTCCAGCAACTACTAAAAATAGAAATACTAGTTTTGGGTGAAGTGACCCTTTAAGGTGCAATTCCACTTTACTACCACCATCCACGCTTTGCTGCTTTAATTAAAGCTTACTTTTAAAAAATACACAATTATTGCAGCTTTGTACAGTAATGAATTATTAACCACAGGACCGGAAGGATTTCCCACCTTAGGACCAGAGCACTTTTTGCAATTCGGCACTGCGTCACTTTAACTGACAATTGCGCGGTCGTGTGACATTGTACCCAAACAAAATTTGCGTCCTTTTTTTTCACACAAATAGAGCTTTCTTTTGGTGGTATTTGATCACCTCTGCGTCATTTCTGATGACCGCTATAAACAAAAAAAGAGCGACAATTTTGCAAAAAAGAAACAATATTTCTTACTTTTTGCTAAAATACATATAAAAAATATATAAAAAAACAAATTTATTCATCGGTTTTACCCGATATATATTCTTCCTCATATTTTTGGTAAAAAAAAATTGCAATCAGCATTTATTGATTGGTTTGTGCAAAAGTTGCCACGTTTACAAACCATGAGAATTTCTGGCATTTTTTACATTTTTTATTTTACTAGTAATGGCAGTGATCTGCGGTTTTTAACGGGACTGTGATATTGCGGAGGACATGTTG
Organism: Glandirana rugosa; assembly: GCA_018402905.1. Lineage (NCBI taxonomy): Eukaryota > Metazoa > Chordata > Amphibia > Anura > Ranidae > Glandirana > Glandirana rugosa. The sequence goes on along the minus strand of BLSH010490831.1, from coordinate 1,588,521 downwards.
GACATTTTTGACACTTTTTTGGGACCAATGACATTTATACAGCGATCATTAATTTAAATATCCACTGATTACTGTATAAATGTAATTGGCAGGGAAGGGGTTAACCTGCAGGGGGCAACTGCATTCCCTGTGTGTGTTCTAACTGTATGGGGGCTGGGCTGCCAGGGGCACCAGAGATCTAACTGATCCAGAGTACAGGGATCAGTAGATCTCTGACATACTGCCTGTCAGAACAGGGAACCGCCGTGTTTACATCGGCGGTTCCCTGCTCTGGCTCTGTCACAGGCGATCACAGGTCGCCAGCGGACATCGAGTCTGCCCGACCCGTGGCCCCGCTCAGGGAGCATGCTGCGGGCATGAGCACACGCCTCCGGCGGCGCGTGCTCGCCCCCTAGCGTCGTGCCCACGAGCGCCGACTATAAGTGACGATTCGTGGGACAGAGCCACACAGTCGCTGCTTATAGTCGTTACGCGGTCGCGAAGTGGTTAAAGGGTTAGTTCACCTTTACCAAAACTGCCTATGCAGATAAGGGATGTCTGTAGATTAAAAACATCTGACCAAACTTGAATAATGCCCTTGCTATAACTATAGGCCATTTACGTACTTTATGAAGCCTGACTGGAAATCTTGTAGGATGTTGCCAAGTGACGCCAAGTTGTTACTAGTGACTTTCACTATCACAGGAGCGAGCTCTCAAATGCTGGGCTCAAAGTTACTGCATCAGAGGACAGAAAACAAATGTGAGTGGATTTGAATCTGAGAAAGAGCTCACTCCTTTGATGTGAAGGTGAACAGTAACAGCTAGATGTCTCTTAGCAACATCCATAATAACGCCCTAGGAATTTTCCAGTCAGGCTTCATGTGGTATGCATGTGGCCTACACTTATAGCAAAGGCATTATTCAACATTGGTCAAAGCTTCACAGTTTGTTTTATCTACATATGTCTATTATCTGTATATGCAACTTTTTGGTAAAGGTGAAGTATGCCTTTAAATATTAACCACCTCCCGCCCACTCACAGTGTGTGAGGAGAGAAGAGCCGATCAGCTGCATTTCCTCACAGGGGAGATCTGCACAGATTATCAGTGCCCTGATTATCAGTGCAGCCCCAACAGTGCCCAGCAGCGATGCCAGTCAGTGCCCAGCAGTGATGCCAATTAGTGCCCAGCAGTGATGCAAGTCAGTTCTACCCATCAGTGCCGCCTATCAGTGCCCATCAGTGCCATCTATCAGTGCCCATCAGTGCCACCTATCAGTGCCCATCAGTGCTGCCTATCAGTGCTGCATATTAGTGCCTCCTCATCAGTGCCCTTCAGTGCAGCGTATCAGTGTCCATCAGTGCAGCCTCATCAGCACACATCGGTGACGGAGAAAAATTACTTATTTACAAAAATTTCTAATAGAAACGAAGAAAACTTTTTTTTTTCAAAATGTTTCGTCTTTTTTGTTTTTTTAGCTAAAAACCCCCCAAAAAACATGTGGTAATTAAATACCAACTAAAGAAAGCTCTATCTGTCTCAAAAAAATGATAGAAAATTAATTTAGTTATAGTGTTGCATGACTGCGCAATTGTCTTTCAAAGTGCTACATTGCTGAAAGCTGAAAATTGGCCTGGCCAGGAAGGGGGTGAAAGTGCCCGGTATTGAAGTTGTTAAAAATGCATTTGAATTTGCCTCTTGTCCATGTAGTGTGTCCTTCTAGTCCCTGTACAGTGGAAATGGGAGATTGAGGGGCAGGACTGGGAGACAATCATTCAAATGTGCTGCATTCAAATGTGATGACACAAAACATGATAGGAGGAGAGAGCAGAGGGTTGTCCTTATCACTATGCTGCTACTCTATCACTGCCCAGTACAGTGGCAGCCCATCCATTAGGGGTGCCCGGGCGCCGCCCCCTCTATCCACGCCACCCCCTATATGAATAATGGATAGATTTATGCATAGCATGAATCTATCCACGGCCACCACGGCCACCCCTTATCCGTGCATCTGGCCCCTTGCAGGACTAAATTACAGTGACTGGGCGGGGGTGTTTTTTTGAAGCACCTGATTAGAGCCATAGGCTCTAATAGGCTTCAAAATAGGGTGGGCTCATGGTGCAGAGCATTGCACCATGAGCCCACGCAGGTGTTAAAACAGCGAATGAATATTCGCTGTTGTAACACTGATCCTCAATCCGGCCACTTAAGAAGCAGGTCTGAGACCCGTTTTCCAATTGGCCGAAAATAGAAGAGTCCCAATTGGCCATCGAGGAGGAGGGAGGAAATGGAAGCCGCCAATGCCCGTGTAGAGGAGGGGAAGGGAAAGCTGCCGAACAAGGGAAGCCACGGATAAAGCGCTGCATAGATGGGGTAAGTGCACAAGACCCGCCTGCGACCAACCGACGAGTTGGGGGGAGGGGTGTTTAGGTGTTACTGTATGCCGCACTTTAAAAAAATTACCACCGGCGGCCACTGGTCCAGTAGCAGATTGAGAGTGAAAAGAGGACACCACTGTATTCTTCTATACTTTATGGCTGGCCACGGTTCGAATCTGGCCTGGTTCAGAACCATTAATGGGCAGACTGGATGTACTAAGTTGGTCAATCATAGCTGCTAGTGATAATCACTTTTTTCCCCCGCTCATTGATAAACACCCCCCAGCACGCGGCAGAAGACAATTGCTGATTTCCCTGGTCAGTACTGTCTGTGTTGATGGGGGAATTGTGCGAATTTCTTACTTGCTATCTGTGGTTGCAGGAAAGAAATTTGCACCGTGTATGGCCGGCCTAAAACTGAACCAGAGATAGTGGTGTCAGTTGGCTGCACTGTGTAAATATCAGGACTGGATGGACAGAATTACAAATCCTTTGGCAGGTAACAGCTCCCTTCATGCATTTCATCTATGTGTTTAGCTTTAATACCACAGTTCCAATACAGCAATTCAAGCAACGAGCACAGATTTGCTATCATGTGAAAAAAATCCTGTAAATTTGACATAGTTTGCTTTTAAGCAACATGCAAAGTGCACAAAGCCACTGCAACCACTCTGCAAACATCACCCCATGCCCTGACTGCTCTAAACGCATGAAAGCCAAGATTGGTTGCCATGGGTGACTGCACATTTTTGCCCTTCTGTTAGCAATAATTCTGTTCGCATTTAATACGCCATAGAACCCAGTTTCTGCGAGCACTTGATTGCCTCTATAGCACAGCATTTACTGCCAAAAGAATTATAATCAGCGTTGTCACAAATCTGCATAAATGTACAATAAAGTGTCTTTACGAGGCCCAAGTTTTTTTTACTAGCGAAAGGGGAGTGTATCCGCCATATGATGGAGTCATTGTTCTGGCGAAGATAAAGGAGCTGCAATGTGTTGTGCCTCTAGCAAGCAGTCATATATCAGCTGAGAGATAGTCTTTAGATACTGTTCCATTACTGTACTGACACCTCCTGTAGAGCGCTGGCCTCCTCCGCCTCCATGATACCTCGTACAATGAATATCTGTCTACGTACTGCAGTTAAAATTGCAGGAACAACATGGTTTTCGTTGTTGGTGTATAAAGGTGTCCTGTAAAGGTATTTTCAAGCAAAAATATAAACTTTGACAGATGTTTTTAAAGGGCATTCCTTTCAATAAGAGAGACCTCTTTTTCATATGTCATGGCCATCATAGAAGATATTCGCCAACATATTTTCTATGCCACAGTCAACATTTATGTATTAGTGTTTTGTTCCACATGTTGTTTTATGCAAAATACATACTTCCTGAGATCCAATGTGCTTGTACAGTATGGCAACTTGTTGACTTGATAAGATCCACAGGATGTATCATCTCACCAAGAAGACAAGTGTAATGTAGTTTATTTCAACTCAGAGCATTACAAAGGATCTTTGTCTTTATTTTCTTAGAGGTGAAAAGACATCTGTCTGAAGCCTCCTTACTGAAATGAAAACTAACTAGAAACTTGGAGAAAATAAAATAAAAGAGACTGCTGTGGCAGCACAATTAGTACCCCAGTGCTATTATTTTATGGCTCAAAGATTAATGCGAGGTAAACACTATAAGTTTTTATTTTGTTCAAGCCAACGGGCTAGGCAAAAAAAAAAAAAGTTACAGATCGTCGTACTAACGCGTAATGTTAGTGTGTCGTCTCCCCCGCTGGGCTACTGTATTGTATTGCCATTGGCTGCGAGCACTGATGGGATGCTGGTTTTCCAGCATGCCCATTCAACCAAAGCCAATTGTGGGACCGGCTTCTGTTGGACAGGGAGCTGTATACAGTCTGCAGATTCTTGCTGAACCATCTGTTTTCAGATGATTTTCGGCCTATGTGTACCCAGCGTAAAAATGTTAAGCTCTTGCTCTAATGTCACAGTTATGAGACCAGGGAGTGCCAATACGGCCTCTTGAAGCTTGCTAACACCTATATGATCACCTACCCCACTCACCCACTCCTAGTGTATAAAATGTTATATCGCTTCAGCTGGAGAGAGAAAATGATGACCTGTTCTGTGTACTGTTAATTATGCAATTTAACCTCTTAATTCCAGCCCTTTAAGAGTTTTATGATGCTGGGAGGCGGGTGGGGTTTAAGAGCACATGACCGTTGTGATTGGCTGTCATGGCAGTCATGTAATCCGAAAACTTCTGATCGCAAGCAGAGATCGGGAGCTTTCGGTTAGGTGCCGGTAACTGTGTTGAGAGCACGCACCGCACGTGCTCTCAGCACAGCTGTTAGGACAGCAATTCACGGAAATATGCGACCGATTGGCCAGCGCCAAGGGATTAATGTAGTTCTGTTTTTATTAATCTATCCTTAGATGTACAAGCAGTGTAAGTACCTGAATCTGACCTGCTATCAGCTTCTTGAGGTTCCTTTACAACAGAGCTTAAACTGGGAGAGAGAGAGGCAGTACTGGGTGCCAATCAGTTAAGCTGCAAGCAAATGTGCTGACAAGGAACAAACTTACAGGAAGAGGTAGCAAAGTGAGCAGAGAAATGAGCTTTACAGCCGGCAGGTGCTATTCTGCCGCCCAGTCGCAAGATGACACTACTTTCAGTGCCAGGATAAACTCTGTGGAGGCCCCTAGGCAGTCAAAACCTTGGGGCCCCACTCGCAGGTTTCTGGAGGTTTCTCGTGTGTGCACCCTAGTGGGATAACATTGAAGAAAGTAGTGTGCACATCGGCTACTAGATGGAGGTGACCATTACTACTGTATATTACACGTACATAGGTTGCGCCAACATTTTTTACAAACTGACAGCTGAAAGTTGTTTTTGGGTACATTACATTATTTCAGTATTTTCTCAGTCTTTAAAGTGGTAGTAAACTCCACTTTTTATCTTGTACCTACAGGTAAGCCTATAATAAACCGGTGCAATCGCACTGTGATCTCAAAGAACAACACACTCAGGTATGCTATCCATTGAGAGTGCTGTGCAGTGATTGTGGCTCCCATGTGCATGTATGGGAGTGATGTCATCCCAGCTCGGTTATTGAAATGGCCAGAGCTCGCAAACCTGAAAGAAAGACCAGGTAAAGATGGAATCCCTGTCAGCGGTGACAACGTGCCGCTGGAGAGATCCGTTTTATAGGTAAGTTTGTCATAATGTGCTAGTATGCAATGGCATATTATGACATGAGCCTGCAGGGGGACCTTTTTATGACATTGGCAACTTTACTACTGCTTTAATGTAAAGTTTTCATTTGAGTTGATTCGTTTTTTTCTATCCTTTCTAAATAATTTAAGAAATAAAGTGCTGCATAAATTCACAGTGCTATATAGGTACCTGTAATAAATAAATAAAATAAAGATAAAATAAGAAAGCTTCATTGTAATTTTCTTTCAATATCAAATCAATATAATATTAATCCATTCTCACAGGCCCTTAACTGTGCCAAGCTGGCCACTGCGCATAAACAGCCAGATAGGAGCTTCGCCGTTCTTAGTGGACGTATCCATATGTCCCTGCAGAACATGGGGCCACACAGATCAGGACATGGGCACTGTGAATGGCCTTCCTGATCACATGATGGGGGGATGCTGCAGCCTGCCACATTCTCTGTGTAGCTGATGATTTTAGTTTTCAGCTACACAGATCGCACAGACTACAGCCATCCCACACCAATGCACCAAACACCATCTGTCTCTGGCCAAGTGTCCCATCAACATCTGTACCAGTGTCACATCAACTTCTGTACCAGTGTAAAAAACATCTGTCACTGTGTGCTAGTGTCCCATCAACATCTGTCACAGTGTACCAGTGCACAAAAGCATCTGCTATAGTGTTGATAAACCTAGTGCATCGTCAACATCTATTGATGGATGATCAACATCTGTCACAGTGTACAAGTGCACAAAAACATCCGTAACAGTGTAAACCTGCACAAAAACATCTGTCACAGTGTGCCAGTGTCCCACCAATGAACAAATAAAAAATTTAAGACGCCCCTGTCCCCCTATACTCGCGTACAAAGGTGAATGCACACGTTGGTCCCGTACACATACGTAAGCGGCGATCGCACCACACATGTGGTATTGCCATGAACATCAGAGCGAGAGCAATAATTCTAGCATTAGACCTCCACTGTAACTCTAAAATGGTAACCTGTAAGGGCTTATAGAGCTTCGCCTATGGAGATTTTTAAATACCAAAGTTTGGCCATTTCACAAGCATGCGAAATTTAAAAGTGTGACATGTTTGGTATCTATTTACTCAGCTCAACATATATATTTTATATTTTACTAAAACATTGGCTATTATATTGTGTTTGTGTGCATTAAAATTAATTATTATTATTATTATTGTACAGGATTTATATGGCGCCAACAGTTTACGCAGCTTTACAATATAAAAGGGGGACAATACAGGTACAGTACAATAGAATTCAAAAGGATTAAGAGGGCCCTGCTCAGAAGAGCTTACAATCTAATAAGGGGTGGGGGGCAGGTGGTACAAAAGTTTGTAACTGTGGGGCGTGACCTGATGGAAGTGGTAAAAGATTAGTTGGAGGCGTGATAGGCTTGCTTGAAGAGATGTGTTTTCAGGGATCGCCTGAAGGCAGCTAGAGTAGGAGATGGCCAGACAGGTTGAGGTAGAGAGTTCCAGAGGAGGGGAGAGGCTCTGGAGAAGTCTTGGAGACAAGCATGGGAAGAGATGACAAGGGAGCTTGAGAGTAGGAGTTCTTGAGAGGAGCAGAGAGGACGGTTTGGGTGATATTTGGAGACAAGATTGGTGATGTAGCTCCGGGCAGAGTTGTGGATGGCTTTGTATGTTGTGGTTAGTATTTTGAATTTTAAAGTGTATTCTTGTGTTAGTGTATAAAATTTAAAAACTGCTGCGCAAATACTGTGTGGCATAAAAATTAGCAAAACCCTCCACTTTATTCTCTAGGGCCTCTGCTAAAAAAAATAAATAATGTATGGGAGTTCTAAGTAATTTTATAGCAAAAATACAGATTTTTACTTAAAAACAAAAGTGTCAGAAGAAGGCATGGTGTTAAAGTGGATAATGTCTGAAGGTGCTACTTGGATGTTGGGTTTCTATATGTGGCAAGGCTGTGAAAAAGTCTTACATATATGGTATTGCCATACTCAGAAGGAGTAGCAGAATGTGCTTTGGGGGTGTAGTTGCAAGTATGCCTATGCCATGTGTGGGAAATGACTTGTTAATATGACATTTTTTCCAAAGAAAGCAAATGTTATTTAATTTCTTCATTTTTCCAAAGAATTGTGGGGAAATATTACAACTTCAAAAAACTCACCATGCACCCTGGACTGTCTGCTTTCCAAAAAGGGGTAATTTGTGGGGTATCTGTACTGTCTTGGCATGTTAGGGTCCTTTCACACGGGCTGTTCGATCAGGTTTGTCTGTGTGTTTTTCAGGCGGACCTGATCGGACCATCCATTCACCTCTATGGAGTGGCGGATGTCAGCGATGACACCCGCTTCTATCTGATCCAATCCTGTCCGCCAAATCCAGACGGATGGTGGTCCTATTTTCCATCTGTCTGGTGGATTGTATTTGTATTTTTTTTTTTGGTAAAAAAATTACAAAATAAAAACCCTGTGGAGATCAAATACCACCAAAAGAAAGCTCTATTTGTCTAAAAAAAATGATACAAAATTTCATATGGGTACAGTGTTGCCTGAGTAATTATCATTCAAAGTGCGACGGAACTGAATGCTGCAAATTGTCCTGGGCATCAAGGGCGTGAAAGTGCTCAGTACTGAGGTGGTTAAATGGTGTGGGGACCATAGGCCAGTGCCTTTGTTGCCTATTTGGTAATCTGTCACTGAGCACTGTATTTCTTTGTAGCAGAAAAAGTGGTGTCATCCTCTTGCTTGTCTGTGTGGCAGAGCTGTGTACAGTGGCTTGAAAAAGTATTCATACCCCTTGAAATTTTCCACATTTTGTCATGTTACAACCAAAAATGTAAATGTATTTTACTGGGATTTTATGTGCTAGACCAACTCAAAGTGGCACATAATTGTGAAGTGGAAGAAAAATGACAAATGGTTTTCACATTTTTTTTTACAAATAAGTATCTGAAAAGTGTGCCGTGCATTTGTATTCAACGCACTTTACTTTGATACCCCTAACTAAAATCTAGTGGAACCAATTGCCTTCAGAAGTCACCTGAATTAATAAATTGAGTCTACCTGCGTGTAATTTAATCTCAGTATAAATACAGCTTTTCTATGAAGCCCTCAGAGGTTTGCTACAGAACCTTAGTGAACAAACAGCATCATGAAGGCTAAGGAACACACCAGACAGGTCAAGGATAAAGTTGTGGGAGAAGTTTAAAGCAGAGTTAGGTTATAAAAAAATATTCCAAGCTTTGGACATCTCACGGAGTACTGTTTCCTATTCGAAATGGAAAGAGTATGGCACAATGGCAAACCTACCAAGACATGGCCATCCACCTAAACTGACAGCCCAGGCAAGGAGAGCATTAATGAGAGAAGCAGCCAAGAGGCCCATGGTAACTCTAGAGGAACTGCAGAGATCCACAGTTCAGGTGGGAGAATCTGTCCACAGAACGACTATTAGTCGTGCACTCTACTAATCTGGCCTTTATGGAAGAGTGGCAAGAAGAAAGCCATTGTTGAAAGAAAGCCATAAGGCCTCATACACACGGGCGTTTTGCACGCCGGCGTTTGTAGGCGTTTTTTGCAGCTCTCCATGTTATTCAATGGCCTTCTAAAAACGCCGGCGTTAGTGAGCAGTAGAGGACGTCGGCGTTAGTGAGCTGTTTTTAGAACGCGGGGCCATCGCGTTCTGTAGCTGTAGCGTTTTGGCGTTTTTTGACGCCAATCAGCAAAACGCTCACTAACGCTTGCTAACGCCCTACCGGCGTTAACAAGCGTTTTTTGACACCGGCGTTTTTAGGTTGGAAAATAGCAGAGGACTGATTTTTTTTTAAAAAACGCCTATTGACGCCGACGCTCACTAACGCTCGCTAACGCCGATGCAAAACGCCGCAAAAAACGCTGATTTTTTTAAAAAACGTCGGACCTGGCGTTTTGCTTATTTATTATAAAACGCCCGTGTGTATGAGGCCTAAGAAGTCCAGTTTGCCGCTTGCGGGAAGCCATGTGGGGGGACACAGCAAACACGTGGAAGAAGGTATTCTGGTCAGATGAGACCAAAATGGAACTTTTTGGCCTAAAGCAAAACACTATGGGGTAGATTTACTAAACTTGGAGCACTCAGTATCCGGTGCAGCTGTGCATGGAACCCAATCTGCTTCTAACTACAGCTTGTTCAATTAAGCTTTGGGAATGAGACCTGGTAGCTGAAAACTAACGCTGCACATCACCCTGAACACACCATCCCCACCGTGAAACATGGTCATCATGTTGTAGGGATGCTTTTCTTCAGCAGGGACAGGGTAGCTGGTCAGAGTTGATGAGAAGATGGATGGAGCCAAATACAGAGCAATCTTACAAGAAAACCTGTTAGAGTCTGAAAAGACTAAGACTGGGGCAGAAGTTCACCTTCCAGCAGGACAACAATTCTAAACATACAGCCAGAGCTACAATGGAATGGTTTAGATTGGGGGTCAGCAACCTGTCCATCGCGCTTCACCTTTCGACCGCCTGCAGGTGACAGGTGGATCGCAAATAGGTTCCTGCGCCGCCGAGCCCTCGCCTTGTGTGCCAGTCCTTGTCTCCCCTTCCAGCCTCCTCAGCGGCTCCACCGCGCCATCTATATTCCAGTGGCTCTCTCTCCCTCCCACCTCCATTCTCCTCCGCCGCTGCGAACTGTGGAGACCCGGAGCAAGCACAGCTCACACTGGGTGATCCTAAGCAACCAATCACCAACTTGCTAATATGAAAAGTGTGTCAGGAGTACACAGCTCAGCATCACAGGGCACAGTATACAGCTCAGCATCACGGGACACAGTATACAGCTCAGCATCACTGGAAAACGGTATACAGCTCAGCATCACAGGACACAGTGTACAGCTCAGCATCACGGGACACAGTATACAGCTCAGTATCACAGGACACAGTGTACAGCTCAGCATCACAGGACACAGTATACAGCTCAGCATCACAGGACACAGTATACAGCCCAGCATCACAGAATACAGTATACAGCTCAGCATCACAGGACACATTATACAGCTCAGCATCACAGGACACAGTATACAGCTAAGCAATGCAGGACACAGTATACAGCTCAGTATCACAGGACACAGTATACAGCTCAGCATCACAGGTGGGGTATAGAGCAGCTAGTATCACAGGTAGGGGCAAATTGCAGCCAATATCACAGGTGGGGGTAGATTGCAGCCAGTATCACAGGTGGGGTAAATTGCAGCCAGTATCATAGGTGGGGGTAAATTGCAGCCAATATCACAGGTGGGGGCAAATTGCAGCCAGTATCACAGGTGGGGGCAAATTGCAACAAATGACACAGGTGGGGGAAAATTGCAGCCAATATCAGTTAAAAGGGGGTGGACACAGTAAACAACGTTAAACGGG
>BLSH010490831.1:1489251-1517718 GCA_018402905.1 Glandirana rugosa | reverse complement strand
TGAGATAGGCTGTCAGTATATCAGGTGTGATCAGATCTGATCAATTTTCAATGATTGGCACCATAGCTTGTAGACTCTATAACTTTCACAAGGACCAAATAATATACACTTATTTGGGTTATTTTTACCAAAGATAGGTAGCAGTATAAATTTTGGCCAAAATTTACAAAGAAAAATTACTAATTTGCAAAATTTTATGACCGAAACAAAGAAAAAGGCATTTTTTCAAAAAAATTTCAATCTTTTTTTATTTATAGCACAAAAAATAAACCCCCTCCTAGTGATTAAATACCACCAAAAGAAAGCTCTATTTGTGTGAAAAAAAGGATGCAAATTTCATATGGGTACCGTGTTGCATGACTGAGTAATTGTCATTCAAAGTGTGATAGCGCTGAAAGCTGAAAAATGGCCTGGACAGGAAGGGGGTTTTCGTGCCCGGTACCAATGTGGTTAAATAAGCAATGATGTTTGTTGTGTTAAATTTTCCATTTCACACGCTTGTTAATTCTGGTGTAGAGTTTAGATTTTTATAAAATTACATCCAACCAAATATGTGAACAATTTACAAAAAGTATGACCCTCCCTTTCATTTATATTCATTACCCTTGCTAGGTCACCGTGTTTGTTCAGATAGTTTATCTGACTCAATTCTATTAAGTGCAGGAACTGCACCGAGAAAACCTAGCAAAAGGAACATTTATTATTGAGAAATGCAAGGTTTAACTCAATGAAAGACGAGACTTTGAGAAGGCCTAACATCTTTCTGAGGAAGAAAACAGGATAGATGTTTTTAAAAAGAGGAAGAAAGAGTTGAAGAGTTGTACCAGCAGTCAGCCATGAAATGGGTTGTAGCAGCTGATGGAGAGAAAAGCAGAGGAGCAGCATCCCAAGAGCTGCTGGAGGGAGCCAAGGTTATGGTGGGGGGAGGGTGAAAAAGCTTTCAACTTAAAGGGGATTCCAAAGCAACATCAGAGAAAAGTACAACCGTATCTTTCTTTTTTCTTCTTCCATTGAACGCTGTGCAAAATTGAATTTCTGAAATGCCAAATCTATTTTTTTGCAAGTGTTTTTCTTTATTTTTGTTTTTCTTTTACTCTTTGTTTCGGTGTGGGTAAAAAGCATCTAATCTGACTGCTACAATCAGTCCCAGGAGATTTTGCACACTTTGCATTTTTATACCTCTGATTGCCCTGAGGTTTTAAATTTGAACAACTTCATGATTTTTATTCACTGACTCAAACTTAGGGAAAAAAGAGTGCTCTTCTTTTTTTTTTTACATAAAAAGTAAAATGCTTTAAATTAGTTATGGATTTTTTTAGGTGTGTTTTGTGGATAGGAGGAATAGTTAATGCAAAATCATTTTTTATGCTGCAAGTTCATTTTGACCTGTGATGTTTGAAAATATATATATTTTACAATATTTAAAAAAAATGTATAAACTTGAATATATGCCTCATTTGGCAAGCAGGTGATAAACAATAAGTGATTTTTCTTAGCATTCTCTAGCAGACCTTTTTCTTATGTTTGTATTCCTTTGGTAAGTTTGATTTGGAAGTGCCTCATAAATAAGAACAGCCATCTATATGTGCCTCCCACGCACAAGCTCTACAATGAATACTCGCCAGTCCTTTGTTCCAGTGCACATGTAGAGCACTGAGGACTGCATTTCCCAGTATGCCATTCTCTTTCTCTCTTGTTTTGCAAAGTGCAATCTGACCTCTGATTGAGTCTGATCACAAATCTACAAGCTGAATGACTGAGATGACATGGAGAGTGGTTGTACTACTGCTTGTTTATGTTTACTGTAGTCACATGTTCCCAGCAGCCTTCACCGAATAATGGCCTGCAATAAAAGGAATAAAAATGTCAAAGACATGGTCTGTGGTCAGCCAATACATTACAACACAGAATTACATGAATAATAAAAATAATAATTATTATTTTTATTATTATAATAATTATTGTTATTTTTAACAATTGAAACATTTAAATAAAAAATGTAGACACCATACAACCTTTTGATCTTTTCATGCTTTGATAGCATAATTCCTGGCTCCTAGACTCCTAGATCAGCTTTGTATTAATCTATCAAAATAATAATAAAATCTGAATTAATATAACAATGAAATTATACATTTTGATTATTATACAGGGTTATAATAAAAAAATACTAACATTAATGATCATCATATGTATTTTAACATCACATCATTTATCCATGCCTATTTGGTTTTCTCGGAAAAGCAATGTAATGTGCTGTGATCATATGCAATGTGCTGGTAACCCATAACAGCAGATCAGATCCGATTATCTGATTTTGTTACAGCAAAGTGGAATCTGATTAGTTGCTTTGGGCTACTTTATTTTCTACAACATTACTGGTCCCTCAGAAAAATAAATTAAATTTAAAAAAAACAGTTTCTCACAAAAGTGAGTACACCCCTCACGTTTTTGTAAATATTTTATCATATCTTTTCATGAGACAACACTGAAGAAATGCTACAATGTAAAGTAGTGAGTGTAAAGCTTGTATAACAGTGTAAATTTTCTGTCCCCTCAAAATAACTCAACACACAGCCATTAATGCCTAAACCGCTGGCAACAAAAGTGAGTACACTCCTAAGTTAAAATGTCCAAATTGGGCCCAATTAGCCATTTTCCCTTATGTTATGTGACTAGTTAGTATTTCAAGGTCTCAGGTGTGAATGGGGAGCAGGTGTGTTAAATTTGGTGTTATTGATCTCACTCTTTCATACTGGTCACAGGAAGACCAACATGGCACCTCATGATAAAGAACTCTCTGAGGATCTGTAAAAAAAGAATTGTTGCTCTACATAATGATGGCCAAGGCTATAAGAAGATTGCCGAGACCCTGAAACTGAGCTGCAGCATAATGGCCAAGACCATACAGCAGTTTAACAGGACAGGTTCCACTCAGAATGGGCCTCGCCATGGTCGACCAAAGAAGTTGTGTGCACGCGCTCAGCGTCATATCCAGAGGTTGTCTTAGGTAAATAGACGTATGAGTGCATTGCTGCAGAGGTTGAAGGGGTGGGGGGTCAGCCTATCAATGCTCAGACCATATGCCACACACTGCATCAAATTGGTCAGCATGGCTGGTGTCTCAGAAGGAAACCTCTGATAAAGATGATGCACAAGAAAGCCCACAAACAGTTTGCTGAAGACAAGCAGACTAAGGACATGGATTACTGGAACCATGTCCTGTAGTCTGATGAGACCAAGATAAACTTATTTGGTTTAGATAGTGTCAAGCATGTGTGGCAGCAACCAGGTGTGGAGTACAAAGACAAGTGTGCCTTGCCTACAGTCAAGCATGGTGGTGGGAGTGTCATGGTCTGGGGCTGTATGAGTGCTATCAGCACTGGGGAGCTACAGTTCATTGAGGGAACCATGAATGCCAACATGTACTGTGACATACTGAAGCAGAGCATGATCCCCTCCCTTCGGATGACTGGGCCGCAGGCCAAACACACCCCCAGGAGGAACACTACCCTGCCGAAGAAGCTGAGGGTAAATGTGATGGGCTGACCAAGCATGTCTCCAGACCTAACCCCTATTGAGAATCTGTGGGGCATCCACAAACAGAAGGTGGAGGAGCGCAAGGTCTCTAACATCCATCAGCTCCGTGATGTCGTTATGGAGGAGTGGATGAGAACTCCACTGGCAACCTGTGAAGCTCTGGTGAACTTCATGCCCAAGAGGGTTAAGACAGTGCTTGAAAATAATGGTGTCCACACAAAATATTGACACTTTGGGCCCAATTTGGACATTTTCACTTAGGGGTGTACAGTTGCCAGCGGTTTAGACATTAATGGCTGTGGTTTGAGTTATTTTGAGGGGACAGCAAATTTACACTGTTATACAAGCTGTACTCTCACTACTTTACATTGTAGCAATGTGTCATTTCTTCAGTGTTGTCACATGAAAAGATATAATAAAATATTAACAAAAACATGAGGGGTGTACTCACATTTGTGAGATACTGTATATATATATACATATATACATATATATATATATATATATATATATATATATATATATATTGTATATATGCACAATATATAGTCACACCAGGTTTAATAATATTAGAGTAGAAGGACTCTAGCCAATCATATAGGTATAAATGGTTCCAAAGTCAAAGTATCTAATGGAAATCTTACTGTTACCCATAACAATACTTCAGCTTCTGTCCTTCATGCTTCCATATTATTCATGAAACAGAAAACTGGGAATCTGACACAAGAAGACCTTTGGATGTCTTCAAATATGAGGCCTGAAGTAACCAACCACACTATGGAGACAAATCTTGCAGAGATCATAAATTGCACAAAATATGTAACTCAGGGGTAGACCATAGCAGGGGCAGGTCCGAAAGGGAAGCCAAAGAGCACTGGCTCACACATACTACATCACACAAACACATATATACATACAGGTGCTTCTTTTGATACCTGCAGGACCAACAATAATTTTTTTTCCCTCAAGCAGTGTGGAACACCTTGCCAGGTGAGGAGACATCTAACTGGGCACATTGGTGGCACTATTGGTGTGGTGGAAGAATCACCACACCATGGAACATGGATATTTTTGTTAAATATGTCACGGATATTTATCACGTGTTTATTGAATTGTGTATGGGACATTTTGCACGATTTTTACTTGTGAATGCATTTGTGCCCATCATCTGATCTATTTTAGGGATATAATATTTTTATTCTGTATGATTGTTGTTATAGTGGAGCGCTTTGCTGTAATATATATTTATATGGACAGCATTGTCACTAAGTGATTATCACATTTATCTTGCAGCACTGGGGTACCCGATATCTGTGCTATAGGAATGTTAAAAAAAATACAAAGTCCAATTATAACTGAAGTTGTACCTATTTTTGATCAAATATTTTTTTTATGAACACTGCAACACAAAAGATTAACAGTAACAGCTGAGCAACAGATCTTCAGCAATTGCGCAATGCTGCAATTTAACCGTGTAGTATAAACTAATTGCAATTAATCTCCTTCCTTCTAGTCTATGGTGGACTTGAATAAAAGTGATTAATCACTCAACAACTGCTCTTTTAGGCAACTGTTAGGCAAGTTTTCTTATTCAAGTTAAAATTAATCTCTTGAGCTTTATCTTCTAACAGACAACCAGCAAATTTCTGCTGCTGCGCTTAACATTGACTTTTGCACTAGGATATTTTTTTCAGGCTCTGAAGTTAAAATTTGCCATTGTCTTTTTGTTTAAATTATATTTAATATATTTATTTATTAATTTAATTTATAAATAATTCCAGAGAGAGGTACAGTGTAAAAGGCAATATCACATACTACATATTTAAAATTACAAATAAGGCCACGTGAAAGTCATATGTCATAACCAACAGGTAATGATCATGTTACAGAGCATGATTATGTACTGTATATATGCTATGGTCATGTTGGAGGTTAGAATAATGGGAACAGGAAAGGAAAATAAAAGGGGCAGTAGCAAAGCTTTCAAATTTAATGTGGAATGGAGAATAGATAGGGGTTGAA
This sequence comes from Glandirana rugosa, assembly GCA_018402905.1. NCBI lineage: Eukaryota > Metazoa > Chordata > Amphibia > Anura > Ranidae > Glandirana > Glandirana rugosa. Next base: position 1,512,156 of record BLSH010490831.1, on the reverse strand, counting down.
GAAGGAAAAATGGGGACTAGTAGGTGCAGGGGAAGCCTACAGTGGAGAGAAGGGATAGAAAAGGATGGAACTGGAGTCAAAAAGTGATGAAATCTTATGGATAAAATTTGCCATTGTCTAAGTATAGCAGCTGATTGGTCACAGTGGCCTATGCTCATCTTTGTTTTATACCAGTATCTTTTCTTTCAATATAGAAAGTATATGCAGGTCAAGAGTTTCAGTGACTCCCTACATAGTAGTGCCAGAGGAAGAGCAACTTTCTAAAAGCAGTTTGCAATTGGTATGCCCATATTTCTGTCAAGGCAGGTTCACTTTAATGCAGAGATCCAGGCAACAATTGTAATCCCAGTATCTGAGTTGTATGCCCAACAAATATTTGATCTATTCAAGCAGCTGCAAGCATCCTCTATATGCACATTTCAACATCATACTTCAAATCCCAGTAATGGTTCTCTACTATTTGATGGATGGCTGTAGAATAAAAAAAACAGGGTCTAGATCAGCTGTTTTAGTCACCTCTCCTCCCCTAGCTTATCTCACTGGACAATAAAGCCAAAAGAATAAAACTGGTGAGGTTATCTCTGTGTACATCACATTTGAAAGCATGTTCATAGAATTTGACAACTCTGTGCCAACCCATAGAGCCAATTTGTTTTATTTGATACATGTTAAAATGTCTTTCTGCCAAAATAGGTCAGTAGACTAAAACAGAGTATATAAACCATACATTCCACGTCACACTGAGCTCATCCTCCTCCTGCATCAGATGTTTATGAATGTAAAAAACAATAAAAGGTACAGTGACGTAAGGTAGGAGCACAGACAGGTGGATGGTGCTGAATCCTTCCCAACATGTTTCGCCCTATTGGGCTTCATCAGGGGACTGTAGAGACACTGGGATGCATAGTAACTACAAAATTAAACAAAACAATCAAATATTGTACAGCAATATACAAAAAAAAATATACAAATCATTCATGTATTACATAGATGTACCCACATAAATATTACACATTCATACCTAATGATGAGATTGATGACGCCGTAAGTTACTTTACAAGGAACAGTAGAGGGATCCAAAAAAAAAGCTAGTTATGCCCAAACCAGGAGGGTAACTTTAACTGTTATAGCTGATGAACAGGTGACCCCTGATTGGATGGCGTGGTCATCCGGAGCAAAAGAGGACTGATTGGTGCGGTCACCCCCGTTGTACACAGTCATAACATATCCAAGTAGAGATGCCAGCAATCAAACTATAAAATAAAGGCCAAAAGCAGGGAGTTAAACACCCAAAATCAAAAGATGTTTAATAGTCTGCTAGACATCTGTACATAATCCAGTGTAGTGACAAGTATGAAGGGGGGAACTCGCATAAATCTATAGGTGAGGGTTCTTACAAGACTTGACAAAATTGCCACCACTTAATTCAGTTTCCAGGGGACCAAGGGAATCAGCTCAGGAGCAGGTAGAAGCATATAGCCAAAAAGCCCCTAATGTGGAGCAAAGGAGGAACATAATCAGTATTCCCCCATGCTAACACAAATCTAGACATTCCAAAAACAAAAGGGGCCAACAAAGTAATCTTACAGTCAAGAGAACAAAAAGTAACTATACCTCAAGGACCAATGAATCGCTGCAAGACCCCTTACGTGCGCTCTGGAGTAATAGTAATTCCGGTTAATTCTACCTGTAAAAGCCGCAATCAGTAAGGCTCTTGTCATGGCACCTGAGGTCAGGCGACGGATGCGCACCGCAGGAGTGTGAATCGCACCGCAGAAGTTTGCGAAGTGGACACAAGGTTGCACACGAAGTGCACATATGGCTGACTGCTGCTAAGTAGTACTGGCTGATACGAGAAGAGGACTCCCTAGAACACGGACACTGAAACTCAGGGAGCTAGTGCATCGGTTTCCCCAGGGCGCGGAGTCTAAGAGCCAGTGGGTGTTCACCAGAGCCTTGGTGACAGTTTCATGACAGTAACCCCCCCTCTTATGAGGCGGCCCCCCCCCCCCCCACTTGGGTCCAGCCTGGAGAGAAACCTCAAATGAAACCTTTCTACAAGATGAGGCGCAAATACCTCGGATGCAGGAACCTCTCCTCAGGACCAAACCCTCTCCAATGCACGAGGTACTGAAGGATTCCTTTACAGAGGCGAGAATCCAGAATGTGGCTAGCCTTGTACTGATAATCCTCAGGGACCAGAACAGAGGTAGGGGGAGGACAAGAGGAGCTCTTGAGGACTAACGGTTTCTTAGAAGTGGGCAAGGGAATGCGAAGACCAGCAGAAGCTTGCATGGAGGATTCAGACCGGGTACAAACATGACAAGCCCTCTTGGAATTATGTCCCCAACAAAATATCTTAGCTGTTAGCTCAGTGGGGATGAAGGTGTTGCCTGGAGGAGTTTTCGACTCCAAGGTGGTAGAATGGGCAAGGACGCATGAGGTCGGACAGATAGGCTCATGTTCACAGGTGGACTGCTCATCCAGAGTGCCAAATGACCTAGAGAGCGTATCAACCTGACTGTTGCTGGGCACATCCTAGAATTTGCTACACACATTGGGAAGAACAGGAGATACAGAGATGGTGGCAACAGGAAGTTCCACTTTCGGGGCAACCTTGAGTAGCCAAGGCGAGGAACAGGAGGGACCCCGAGCTGCGATTTGCCCAGAAGTCCAGTCCACATGTGGAGAATGGAGCCATAACCAAGGAAGGCCCAGTACAATGGGGGTTGAGGCCTTAGGCAAAACAAAGAAGGACATCCACTCCTGGTGGAGTGTCCCTACCGACATCTTAACTGGGAGGGTCTGGAAGCGGATAGGGCCCCCTGGGAGAACAGTGTCATCAATCGCCGATACCGTCACTGGTGTGGCAAGGGGCGAAAGGGTAAGTGTCACGTACCTGGTGGTAGAGTCTGGCTTATGCAGGGGGCAACCTCTCTTGCGGCCCTGGTTCGAGAACCCCTGATAGTGGGAACAGGGAGCTCAGGAGCACAAGGGGGCACGAGGGCTGGACAGTCCTTAGCTGGTAGGCGGAAGTCCACTGGGGCTCGTGCAAACAGGAGAGTAGTGTTTCAGTCCGGGTCGGTAACTAGCGGGCGGTGCGGTACAGTGGGATCAGGCAAACGGATGGTCGGGTACAGGCAGGGTCGGCAACGTGCTGGCAGAGACGGTACAAGGGATCAGACAAGCGGAGAGTCGTAGGCAAGCCGGGGTCAGGTGCAGGCAGATAGCAACAAGTCCAAAGGGATAGCCGGGGTCACAGGAACAGGAAGTCACTCATAAATAGCTTGCCGGGGGCACAGATGCGGGAAACGCTGTAGAACGGACAGCACCGGGCACTGGGCCCTGCAAGTTTAAATAGGGCCGATTGGCGCCTGTTTCCGGCGCGTGCGCGCGCGCGCGTGAACGCGCGCGAACGCGCACAGGCGCGCGCACCACCGCGGAAATCATAGAAACAGCTGCATCTTCCTGACAGTAAGTTCCAACGAAGATGCAGTTCTCCAGTCCATAAAATTGCCAGCAGCTCCGGAATCCAGATATGCCACGACCGGATGAGAGGAAGCACCAACATGGAGGGACACGGAAACAAGAAGGCAAGGAGGTGAAGGTGATACTTCTGGATCCAATACTCCACCTTCCAGATGTATTGGACCTGAGCAGTTTCCCAGGCAAAGTGAACAAGTATCACGAAAATGACCTTTGTCCCACAATAAATGCACAGACCCAAAGTTTTGCGCCTAGCACGTTCCTCGGAAGATAGCCTGGTCTGGCCCAGCTGCATGGGTTCCTCAGCTGGCAGAGGATGCTCCTCGATATGAAGAGAGGGGAGCTCAGACTGCCTAAGGGCTGGGAAGTGCAGGCGTTTTCTTTCTAGGGACTTCTCCTGAAAACGGATGTCAATCTGGTTACACAAGGAGATGACCCTGTCCAGATCAGCGGCAATGGTTCTCCCTGCTAATTCATCCTTTACTTTGTCAGAAAGGCCATGTAAAAAGGTTGCCACTAAGGCCTCATTATTCCAGCTCAGCTCAGCAGACAATGTACGAAAAAGAAGCGCATATTGTCCTACAAAAGCGGACTCTTGATGGAGACGTAAAAGGGTGCTGGCCGCTGAGGAGACATGACCTGGTTCTTATAAGTTATTCCGAAAAAGTTTCAAGAAGCTAGACAAGCTAGAAACCACTGGATCATTATTATCCCAGAAGTGGGCGGCCCAGGCTAACGCCTTGCCAGACAGGAGAGAGATAATATTGGCTACCTTGGCCCGGGAAGGTAGGAACAGGAAGTTTTGGGGCTGGAGCTCAAAATTAATGTTGCACTGACTAAAGAACCCCCTGCAGGCCTTGGAGTCCCCAGAGTACCGGGACGGAGCCGGTAAATGCAAGGAGCTTGTGACTGCGGCTATGACCGGAATAGGTGCGGCCGCCAGTGGTGGTTGGGATTGTTGCACAGGGGTTCCTAAGGAGGCCTGAAGTTGTTCAAAGCGGGAGGCCAAATCCTGGAGGAATCGCATCGCCTGGGTCTGATTAGATTCCTGGGTCTCGAGTCTGCAGAGTATGCCCTGCAGCAGATTATCTGCGGGTAGTGGCACATCAGCCGGGTCCATGGCTGATCAAACTGTCGCGACACCTGAGATCAGGTGACGGATGCGCACCGCAGGAGTGTGAATCGCACCACAGAAGTGCGAAGCGCACGCTAAGGTTGTGAAGTGCACACAAGGTTGTGGACCTATGGCTGACTGCTGCTAAGTAGTAGCGGCTGATAGGGGAAGATGGCTCCCTATAACACGGACACTAAAATTTAGGGAGCTAGTGCATTGGTTTCCCCAGGGTGCAGAGTCTAAGAGCCAGTGGGTGTTCACCACAGCCTCTAGTGGTGAGGATGGATTTGGCTGCAACTGGATCCAGGTCATGGCCCCCAGGATCCCCTAGCTCATGCTCGGCTGGCCCCAGGTGAGAGAGGGGAAGCAGCAGCACAGGAACAGAGAGAATAGTCAGAAGATTAGCGAAGGGTCAGGACAACCAGAAGACAAGCCGAAGGTCGAGGTATCAGGCAGGAAGGAATAGTCAGACAAGCCAAGGATCAATACACGGATAAGACTACAGAGAAACCAAGGGAGACCATCACACACAAGCCAAACACGGACAAACGTTGATCAGCAATGAGGCCTTACACTGCCAAGTATATATCCTGTTACCAATTAAGGCCTGGGGCAGAGGCCAGCTGAGGAGGGCCTACAAAAGCTCACAGGTGAGGGAGGCCCGGCCTTTAACTGGACACATGCAGCAAAGGTAGACAACAGATAAGACATGAACGTTTGCTTAGGTTACATGACAGAATGTTTACTATGGTTTCATGACAGCTCTCATATACAGGAATGTTCGTGCGGAGTAGGGCGCCCCAGCTGTGCGTCATCAACAGGTGACTCACCCGTGGAACGTGCTATCGCACATCCGCCGGCCACCCATCAGATTGATGCAAAAGGTGCGGACTGCTGTGCATGCTCGATAATGGCGGGACAGAGCGGCTGGCCGAAAGCTCCACAATCCCCGTACGCAATACCGCCCACCCCCATCAGCCCTGACATCGGCATAGGAAGGGAGCGGTCAGGGAGGCCACAGGGGGGGGGGGGCCATTGACCAAAAAAGTGCGGCCCCCGTCCCGCCACAATTCCAAACCAGTTAAGAAAAAAAATAACAAAAGAAAAATGTACAAAATATCCAGGTGTCCTCTGGGTACAGATGAACCTATAAACAGCTTACATAAATTACTATCAAAAGCTGACTGAGCTGAAAACAAAGAGAGAAAAAAAAAAACAATAATCAGCCCAACTACCAAAAAACAAAACTTTAGATAAACCAATCAAGATGAATAAATAAACAAAATCAATAACAATCACGATAATACTGGGGCTTCAGAAGGGGGAATAAAATCCCCCCAGGGAAAACCCCAGAAAGATAATCACAAATGGTTTGGGATCACACATTCCAAATGCATGCTGAAAGCATGCACAATGTCCCTCCTGATCAGACCACACCACCCACATAGGTCCCTGAAAGCCACACCCTTGAAAAAGTGGAAAAATTACAAACACATATATAGTGGTCTAAAAAGACTACAGTCATTGCCATTGAGGAAATAGATACCGCGTCATCAAATAACCCAACAGCAAGTCCTTTTGAGTCACCCAGGCCATGGTGGGCAAACCCGTAATCTGCCTAAGAGGCCCACAAATGAATATGAGCCAATAGGAAGGCAAGGGAATTAATCCTCCTAAGGAAAAGGCTTGAAGCTAATGTTCTCATTGAGCCCTGGGAACTGGTAGCCCCCAGCTGGAAAATCCATTTAGTTTCAAGTTGTAGGAGACGTTTGTCTATGTTGCCACCCCTCTCAGATTCCCCATATGTGTTCCAGGGCAAAAAATTTCATATGATCCAAATCAAAATTATGATATATATATATATATATATATATATATATATATATATATATATATGATATATAGCTACTACAGTTTCTTTTGAGTTTTAAATATTGTCCATATGGAATACTAGTATTAGCAGCTGAGGGCTTTCGATAAAGATCAGTAATCACTTGGCCACTCGAGTCTTTGATAATCTGAATATCTAAGAAAGTGATCTTATTGAGGTCACAATCCATGGTGAATTTCAAATTAAAATCATTGATTTCAAGCCAGGCCATAAAATCATTTAGTTCCTCCCTAGTTCCTGTCCATATCATGAGGATGTCATCTATGTACCTGTGCCACGAAAGAATGTGCACAGGCCGTACCTGCCTCTCCACAGACCGTTGTTCTCTCTCCTTGTAATGCTGGTGCCAGTACCCCCTCTGCTTCCATTGGCCAGTGGTGGCGATCCTCCTCAGGCAGCATCCTCATTGCTAGGCTTGTACCGTTTTCCTTCCTCTATCTGGATTGGCTGTGAAGCTGTGGCACTCTATTTAAGCATCACAAGCTCAGGACTGCTACTGTTGTTTGACCCCTTCCAATGATCCTTGCCTGGATATGGTTAATTTTACTGATTGCTGCCTGGCTTCTTGCCTGGACACCGATTGCTCTACTGTTTGCTGCCTGACCTTGCCTGGATAATACAGTATCTCAGTGAGTACACCCCTCACATTTTTGTAAATATTTTATTCTATCTTTTCATGTGACAACACTGAAGAAATTACACGTTGCTACAATGTAAAGTAGTGAGTGTACAGCTTGTATAACAGTGTAAATTTGCTGTTCCCTCAAAATAACTCAACACAAAGCCATTAATGTCTAAACCGCTGGCAACAAAAGTGAGTACACTCCTAAGTGAAAATGTCCAAATTGAGCCCAATTAGCCATTTTCCCTCCCTGGTATCATGTGGCTCATTAGTGTTACAAGGTAGGTACAGTTCATTGAGGGAACCATGAATGCCAACATGTACTGTGACATACTGAAGCAGGGCATGACCCCCTCCCTTTGGAGACTAAGCCACAGGGCAGTATTCCAACATGATAATGACCCCAAACACACATCCAAGATGTCCACTGCCTTGCTACAGAATCTGAGGGTAAAGATGATGGACTGGCCAAGCATGTCTCCAAACCTAAACCCTATTGAGCATCTGTGGGGCATCCTCAAATGGAAGGTGGAGGAGCGCAAGGTCTCTAATATCCATCAGCTCCGTGATGTCATCATGGAGGAGTGGAAGAGGACTCCAGTCCAGGCAACCTGTGAAGCTCTGGTGAACTCCATGTCCAAGAGGGTTAAGGCAGTGTGGTATTAAGCTTGTGTGTAAGGAAAAGGACCACTCCCAGCCAACACCCTGGTAAGCAACAATATGACCTTTACATTCCTGAGGAGAGGGGTCTAGCTTGACCATATAAGGCAGTTCATATGCCCATAAGTTGAGTCATGCAAGGTAACCAGGATATTAGAGGCTATAATAGATATTTGTGAGGCCAACCTTAATGAGGAATATGAAATATGCAATTTCCCCAACACTCCACCCCCTGGCTCACAAATCATATAATGCCTCCAACTGTGCATAAACACAACATCAATATTAGAAGGAAAGCACGTGATTATTGTAAACAAAAAGAATAATTCTCCCACCCCCCCCCCGGTTTATCTTAAATGAAAAATGGGGGATCTAAAGTGTATCTAATCTTAAGTGTTGATACTTACTTTCCTTTCCCTGTCTGATTTACCTGCACAGAACATCTCATTCGGCTATGTTAGGGCTGAAAAATATAAAAATATCCAAACTTAAAAAACTATATGTTGGACTAACAGAAGAACACCAAACTTCTTCTTTCGAAAGCACAGGAGCACGTATGGACATCAAACCTTCCTTTCCAAGAGTTTAAACGTGTAGAAACTTGTCAAAGTCCTCCATACCTGGTGATGGACAGCGGCGTCTTAGACATCCGGTGATCAGATCGCAGCTGCAGCACAACAATTGCAACGCTGTAGAACTGAAAGAGCTGTAGAATACAAAGTCCATATCCTCCAGACTATTGCAGTTCACAAGTCATAGACGTGCAGGAACATAACTTTACAGACAGTTCAAGCACTTGACCATCAGAGCATTCAAAACAGTTCAGGTACTTCACGATCAGATTCAGGTACTTGACCATGATAGCGGATGGAACCGTTCAGGTATTCAACCATCAGAACAGGTGTAACTTGCACCAACAGTTCAGCTGCTGATCATTGGCAAAGTCTTTATAGACAGTTGCTGCTGTCAAATGTGTTTGTCTCCTTTCTCCAATATGCTTATGGTTGACGTCAAGGCAGGTGTGTTATCAAGACTGCCAGTCCAACCTTCCATATTTAACAATAATGCCCATATAGCCCATCATGGATTTCGATTTCTGAACAGTTAAATCCCCAATCCCTAGTGACCTGGCCTAAAAGGAAAAACTCAGATTTTTCTCATTCAGGGTGAAATATTTGTACAGGAATACCACCACCCATCTCCCACCTGAACTCTACTCTGTTTCTAAACTTAACAATGTCCAACCATATGCCCAACTTCAAACCACTTAATGTTTGTATATTTCCTCTGTGTACTCTAGTCTCCACCCACACTCTAAAAACATTCTGGCAGGCTAACTGGCTCTTGTCTACGCTGACCCCAATATGTGTGTACAAACTACCCACACCTGATGTGTCATTATACTCTATATGCCAGTCCCACACCCAAGCAATCGGGGAGAATCGAGGAAAGCTAAACCTGGGAACCTATTTCATTTCATAATCAAGTGTATCAAATGTGGTGGCCAAAGGATCACTAAGTGACACATATAGCAATGTATATATCAAAATTATAGCACCTTAATTTTTAAAGGCTTGGTTTAAAATTTGCAACCATTGCCATAATCATGATTAAGTCTAATTCAGTGGACATAAAATTACTTTTTCCATAATAAATGACATGATTAGCTTGAATTCAAACAGTCATTCATATAGAAAAATATACTTCAACTCAAACACCAGTAGTGTAAAACCTTTAACTTTTAGTATCACCTGTTCTCTTCCTGCACTGTGCACATCCTGTGGATTCTGTTCTTTTTTCCACACACTCCAACAGTGGCTCTGTATTACAGGCCACTGCAATGATTATGGCAGAATCTGTTAAACTAGATCCTGCTATAAATCAAGCTAAATACACACAGGAAGGGTGTCATGTACCTGATGGTGGAGTCTGGCTTATGCAGAAGGCAACCTCTCTTACGGCCCTGGTTCCAGAACCCCTGATAGCATTACAATCCAGAGACCAATGCTGTTACTTGCAAATTAAGGCTTCCTGAAGATACAACAGTTTCATTTGTATATCAGTCTCTCGCCCAATTTATAAACAAGTCTAATTGCTCTGAAATTTTTACAATCCAGAGACCAATGCTGTTTCTTGCAAATTGAGGCTTCCTGAAGATACAACAGTTTCATTTGTATATCAGTCTCTCGCCCAATTTATCAAACAAAAACAAAATCGCAAATCTGTGTCCAGTTAACACCTAAACAAAAATCTGCTTGCACCTGATCACCTAAAGGCACCTCAAATAAGCCAGCTAAGTATCTGATACATTTCCTACGCTTTCTGAATGTACTGTGGCTAATATCAACCCCAGCACAAACAGTCTAGCACAATTCTGCATCATTTTTGTATCTTTTGTTTGCACAAATCGACCCCACTTCTGGTACCAAATCTCTTGTCATGTTTTTGGGCTTGTGTTCGATATGTGCAAATACTTAAAAATATAACATTTATTACAAGTAATGACAGATACAGATAAAGATAAAGAAAATATCAAGAATACTTAACTAAAGGTGCTTGTTTTCGTCGCGATGGAGTCTCTTACATGGGGCAGGGGATCAGGACCAGACACTGGCCTCATGGCCGTTCTGGGTGAGACTAACTTATACCAGTTTGGGCTGTGGTATTAAGCTTGTGTGTAAGGAAAAGGACCACCCCCAGCCAACACCCTGGTAAGCAACAATATGACCTTTACATTCCTGAGGAGAGGGGGCTAGCTTGACCATATAATGCAGTTCACATGCCCATAAGTTGAGTCATGCAAGGTAACCAGGATATTAGAGGCTATAATAGATATTTGTGAGGCCAACCTTAATGAGGAATATGAAATATGCAATTTCCCCAACAGGTGGTTAGCGCTACCTTAAATGATTGTTAGTCCATTCCGTGGAATGTTTGGTGGTTGAATGTTGATACGATTTGGCTGGATTCACCTAACAAATCCTAAGAAGTCATTATTATTCGTCAGTTGGGTGAATGGTTTTTGATTATATATTTGTTTATAACTATATATTTTAATATATCTGTTTATAAATCTGTTTTTATATACAGTATATATACTGTATATATATATATATACTGTACATATACACATACACACACATATTTCAATATCAAAATATCTCCCGTCCATTATCGCGCCTCGCATAACGCCATATATCCCCCCCCCTCTGCTCAAGCACTGTCCCAACCATACAGTGGACCCGGCGTTATTTTGGAGCCTTCCAGTGTTCCACTATGAACTTGAATGGCTGTAGGGCCAGGAACCACCTAGTCACCCGGCTATTTTTCTCCCTGCTGTTACATATCCACTTCAGGGAGGCATGGTCGGTGACTAGCCTGAATTACCTTCCTAGCAGCTAGTGCTTCAGGGCCTCTAAGGCCCACTTGATAGACAGGCACTCCTCCACAATAGCAATGGCAACCTGTGCAAACAATCATTCAGTGGACAATTGGCAACAATATGGCCCAATGCATGGCATTGGTAGCACTGTATGTGTTCTATACCCGGTCCTCTTATGGGCCGCACAGACCTTCTTGGCTTCTTTGGCCAGTCTCCATGTCTAGGGTCCAGAGTCTTGTTAGTTAACACAGCAGTCTTATCGGTTTTCCCCACACCCTTGAGCACTGGGACAGTCTTGCCAGATCCACTGGAGAGCCTTTCACCCCTGGACACACTGAAGTGGGGAGCAAACGGGTTCAGCAAGTCCTCAGCAGTCAAATATCTTTCCACAAGGTCCACCAGTTGGCTTGCAGTTTTGGGGTCTCCATAGCTGACCCATTTCCTCAAAGCAGCAGGGAGCGCACGAAGATACCGGTCCATTACTATACGCTCCACAATCTGGGGGCCTGGCATGGACCAGGTCAAACATTTGGGAGCAGGGTGGCTTGTCCGTGCGGTAGGTCCCGTTGGGCCCGGACAGCCATGGTGACACCCAGGCATGCAAGTACCTCCGCTTTTAAAGTCTCATAATCCTGGGCCTTGTCTGGTTCCAGATCAAAATAGGCCTTTTGGGGCTCACCTGTCAAAAAGGGGGCCAACAGCCCTGTCCACTTATCCTTCGGCCACCCTTCACGGTCGCGTCTCTCTCGAAAGTCATAAGGTACTCCTCCATGTCTTCTACAGGTGTCAACTTCTGCAGGTGGTAACTGGCACGTATCATCTTTTGTTCCACTGTCAGAGGAGGTGCGAACCCCTTCTTTAGCTCTAGCAAGGCCTCTGCAAACTGGCGATTCAACTCCTATTGAGCTGCATTGGCCTGTGCGACCTGTTGGTTGATTTCCCGCTGAGCCACAGTGGCTTGTAGCAGGGCCTTCATCATCTCCTCCATTTTGGAAAGATGCCCGCTGTACTCCACTATGCGTTGGCGATTAGCTGGTGAGGATCAGCTTTCCAGAGGAATAGAGCCAGCGTGTCAGGGAATTCCTATTAGACGCCTTGCTCGCAGATGTGTGCATGCGCATGGAATTTCCTGAAAACCGGCTAACAGGCGCACGCACGCGCGCGAACACAGTTGCAGACGGCCTATTTAAGGTGAGCTCAGTTCAATGATCTTTGCTGACTGATCTTCAGCTGTAAAATGTATAGAGCAGGCTGCGCTAACCCTAAGAAAACAAAAAACAAGCACAGCTGCAATTTAGTAAGTGAGAATTCTAATTCCAATTTGGTAAGTGAGATCTTCAGCTGTGTCCTGAATCCTGTATCCTGATCATTCCTGTACGCTCTCCCTATTACTGACCAGGCTTGTCCCTTTAACATTGGCTTTGGATCCTGCTTCTGCTCTGCTGTTTCTCTTTGACCCAACTCCGTTCCTGACTCTGCTGATGATTTGGTACCTCACTACCCGTATGTTGCCGACCTCTATTCCTGTGATTCTGCTTCTGCCATTAATCCTGGTTCATGTTAAACTCCAAGTGTTTGCCCGGTTGTCCACTGCACCAGTGTTGCACATCGCTGTATGTCCCAGCCTTCAAATCCGGACAAACTACCAGCCCAGAACCTTCCACATAAGCGGAGTACTCCTTTAACCTGGACCAGTCCTATGAACATTGCTACTGTTCCTGCTTTCCTGGTTCCATGGTCCCCTCTGAGTCCCATCATCTGTTAGAGGTTCTGCAAGCAACATAAGGCACTCGTGTTCCTCCTGTCCCTCGGCTCCCTCTGTTTCACCTTCAGCAGAGCCAGGTTTTATGGGGGCCCCCGAAACCCATAAAACATAAGCAAAAAGGCAAACCTTGTCTTTCAAAGTCCAAACAGACACTGAGCTCCTTCAGATCCCTCTCTCTGAGTTTCAGGCCAGAGCTAAAGTGAGATCTCTTCCTGGTCATTAAATGCAGCTGTAAGAGGGGTTTGGGTGGACCAGAAACTCTGGGCCAGAACCAGCTCTGCCACGGTGGCTGGAAAAACCCGGGTCGGACTCTCATTAGTGCACGCATGCGAGGCGACAAATATCGCCCGCCCATTATCGCGCCTCGCATAACGACACAGTGCTCATTGATAGGTTTCTTATACACTTTAAGTAACATACAGCAAAAACTCAAGAAGACTTGGCATAGTTGCTGCAATTGAGTCACTCATCAGTCTCGCAGGAACAGTAGATTTGGGAACGTGAAATGCTGTTTACATAAAAGTATTATGCTTGAAATAAAAGCGCAGCTTATTCAGTAAATAAACTAAATTTACTTTTTACATTTTTAATTTTTTATTACAAATGGAATAAGAAGGACTGTATAATGCACTTTTTGAAATGCACAGTTGCCTATGAATTCAAGTTTATTAAAAAGGGAAAGAAAGTGTTTGACTGTGGTGCATCTTTTTCACTTTAGGTTTGTGTACTTGGGAAGAAGACAGGTCCACTGTAGCCCTGGCATCCACAACTGGCAGTGGGGATTTTAGCTTCCCTTGAGCAATACCCCTTACTACTTCAACTCACAACGCTCAAACTTGCACAGCACAACCATAATCAATGTGAAAAATGCAAGCAACATCTGCCCTCATTCTCAGCCTTCACAGAAAGAAAAAATTATGTTTTGCCGGTCTGTGTAGAACTGTGGAAAAGGATTAGCTATATTTTGTGCAGATGGGAATACACTTTATCTCTAATCATATTAAGGAAAACAGGATTCAAAGTTTATATAGATTGCAAAAGCTAAAACATCAGACACAAGTTATCTCTTTTACAGCACAAAAAGTGCTGAAGCTTAATAATCTGCCATGCAAACACATTTTTTTCCTTGAAAACAATTTAAAGCTATAAGCACTAATACCACCTGGTTGAATAATTGGTAATCATCTTTTGTTTCTTGTACCACAGCTATCACCTATATACAATGAGTACGAGTCTCATTACAGTGCCTTAAAAAAGTATTCATACCCCTTAAAATATTCCACATTTTGCTATGTTACAACCAAAAACGTATATGTATTTTATTAGGATTGTGTTTGATAGACCAACAATAAGTGGCACATAATTGTGAAGTGGAAGGAAAATGATAAATGGTTTTCAAAATTTTTTACAAATAAATATCTGAAAAGTGTGGTGTGCATTTGTATTCAGGCCCCCTTTACTTTGATACCCCTAACTAAAATCGAGTCCCCCACAAATTATGGGTCTGACATTCTGGTGACATTAAAGAAGACAGCAGTCTCACTGGCACCCTGAATGAGCCTTCTTACATGTTATTAGATTCCTTTTAACCATTTTATTCCAGTCCAGCGTGCTACCTAGTCTATTATTCTGCAGTTACAAGCCCTGCTGACCTGTCCCAGAAGGCTGCGGACAGGGAGGGGGGAGGAGAATTTCCAGTGGGTCCACCACGGCGATCCGACCGGAAGTGGGAGTGGCTACCTGTCAAAATCAGGTACCCGCCCCCCAAAATAAAAGTATTCCAAATATGGCAGATGAGGGGGAGGAAGAAGAGCAGAACTTCCCCTTTTGGGTGATTAGCCTGGCAAACGTGCAAAAGAGCCTAGAGTCCCACCTACTGTCTGAACATAAGTAAATATGAAATATTTATATTCAATATTTCATACTTACCTTAGAAATATATTTACAATGTTTATTACTAAAACACTGTACACTAAACACCTTTATCAGGTAAAAATAGCAACAAAATGTTTTTGCTTCTCCCTACACCTAACACTGGATAGGAATCCCTGGCTTAGTCCTTTGAATGTTTCAATGCTCTGATTGGAGACATAATACATACAAAGTGCCTAATAGTTTTATTGTGGGATGTTGAATCTAGTTTCTCCTGTGGCATGTGGTGAACACTGTGGTGCCATTACATTATAAATGAGATTTAGAAACAAGTAAGAAACTTGACCATAAACAAAGTGGATGTTTGATGTAGTTTGGAGAATTACAGTCTCTGCAAATAGAGAATGTTTCCAGGTGTCACCGACTTGTCACATCACTGCAGGAAAGCTGTCACTTGCCTTCCTCCACCTGACTTTCACTCGCATGGAATAAACCTGATGTATTTATAGCCTCTGCAATATTGTACACATCAACTCACTGAGAATGGGCATTATGTACGAAAAGTGCTGCAAAAGGAAAAAAATATGTCAGCCACAGCAACCAGCAAATCCCCTTCTAACTTTCTGTGCAGAAAAGCAAACAAACAACATGGACAGATGAAATGAACAAGAAGTTTATAGCATGTTAACAGAAAAAAAAGCAAAAACTAAAATAGCTAAGGAAAGAAGGGGAAGAAGTAGTTAAAGCTAAACTCATTCCTTCCCTTCAGTCTTATACTGTACAGTTGTACAGGCCCCTCTCCTGTACAGAAAATGTTTACTCTGATTTCACTTCTCACAGAAGCTGCAGCCCACCTTGTTTCCTGGCTGGAGGATGTCCAGCATCACTTTTTCCCCCCAGCCTGACTGTCCCTGGCCCACCTATTTCATTCATTGGACTTTAGTCCTTTCAATCATGAATCTCATGTGGGCATTACTTCACCAGACTGACACTAGTCAGTCCTCCATGCTGAATTTTTTCCTCTGAAAAGTGAGCCCCACTAGCTAATTTCCCACACGTGGTGGAGTTCAGCGAGGCAACTTTCAAAGATGGAGGAAATGTTGAAGGCGCTGCTGCAAGCCAATGCAGCCCAGTGGCAGTGGTGGCTGATGAAATTTTAGGATGAAGGGGCGCCAGACCCCTACCTTCCTTTTTGACCCCTCCCACTTCTCAAAAGCCCCACCCTTTATAGTTTTCAACCCTTGTGTCAGGAGTATATAGCCCAGCATCACCAGATAGGGTATACAGCATCACCAGATAGTGGTATACAGCATCACCAGTTAGGAGTATACAGAGTCAAGAGACAGCAGTATATACTTACAGAGCACAAGATAGCAGTATACAGAGCCCCAGATAACACTATACAGAGCCCCAGATAGCAGTATACAGAGCCCCAGATAGAAGTATACAGAGTCACCATATAGCAGTATACATACCACCAGATAGGGGTATACAGAATCACCATATAGCAGTATACAGAGCAGTATACAGTCACCATAAAGCAGTATACAGGGTCCCAGATAGTGTATACAGTCACCAGATAGGGGTATACAGGGTCCCAGATAGTGTATACAGTCACCAGATAGGGGTATACAGGGTCGCAGATAGGATATACAGGGTCCCAGATAGGGTATACAGTCACCAGATAGGGGTATACAGGGTCCCAGATAGGGGTATACAGGGTCTCCGATAGTGTATACAGTCACCAGATAGGGGTATACAGGGTCCCATATAGTGTATACAGTCACCAGATAGGGGTATACAGGGTCCCAGATAGGGTATACAGGGTCCCAGATAGGGGTATACAGTCACCAGATAGGGGTATACAGGGTCCCAGATAGGGGTATACAGGGTCCCAGATAGTGTATACAGTCACCAGATAGGGTATACAGGGTCCCAGATAGGGTATAGAGGGCCCCAGATAGGGGTATATACGGTCCTAGATAGTGTATACAGTCACCAAGTAGGGGTTCACGGCGGTACATGCTACATGTAGAGTATTGCACATAATACATGTCATAGGAAGGTCTATGCAGAATATTGCACATTGTACATGTCATAGGAAGCTCCATGCAGAATATTGCACATAGTACATGTCATAGGAAGCTCCATACAGGATATTGCACGTAGTACATGTTATAAGAAGCTCCATGCAGAGTATTGCACACTGTACATATCTTAGAAAGCTCCATGCAGAATATTGCACATAATAGATGTCACAGGCAGCTCCATGCAGAATATTGCACATAGTAAATGACATAGGAAGCTCCATGCAGAATATTGCACATAGGACATGTCATAGGAAGCCCCATGCAGAGTATTGCATATAGAACGTGTCTTAGTAAGCTCCATGCAGAATATTGCACATATTACACGTCATAGAAAGCTCCATGCAGAATATTGCTCATATTACATGTCATAGGAAGCTCCATGCAGAGTATTGCACATAGGACATGTCATAGGAAGCTCCATGCAGATTACTGCATATATTACATGTCATAGGAAGCTCCTTGCAGAGTATTGCACACAGGACATGTCATAGGAAGCTCCTTTCAGAGTATTGCAAATAGGACATGTCATAGGAAGCTCCATGCAGAATATTGCACATATTACATGTCATAGGAAGCTCCATGCAGAATATTGCACATTGGACATGTCATAGCAAGCTCCATGCAGAATATTGCACATATTACATGTCATAGGAAGCTCCATGCAGAGTATTGCACATAGTACATGTCATAGGAAGCTCCATGCAGAATATTGCCCATATTACATGTCATATCAAGCTCCATGCAGAATATTACACATATTACATGTCATAGGATCCTCCATGCAGAGTATTGCACATAGGACCTGTCATAGGAAGCTCCATGCAGAATATTACACATATTACATGTCATAGAAACCTCCATGCAGAGTATTGCACATAGGACATGTCATAGGAAGCTCAGTGCAGAGTATTGCACATACAGGGTCCCAGATAGGGGTATACAGGGTCCCAGATAGTGTATACAGTCACCAGATAGGGGTATATATGGTCCTAGATAGTGTATACAGTCACCAGGTAGGGGTTTGCTACCGAAGTCGGGACAAGTCCCGCACTTACCCCATCTAATAGGCAGGCAGGCGTTGCAGAGATCGGCATGTGGCCAGCAGCTGTTGTATGCAGAGGTAGCGCTTGCGGTGAGCGTGCTGAAACCTGGATACTGGAGTCCGGCTTCTCTCTCCAGTCTCCATGGCCGGAAGTGACGCTGAGGCTCCCCCGAGATCAATCACTGCTGTCTAGTGGACGGCGGTGATTGACTGACAGTACCAGGAGCCAATAGGCAGCTTGAGTTGCAGAGCAAAGCGCCTCAAGGCAATCATGTGATTGCAATGACGTCGCACTTCCCATAGTGCACTGTGTCCAGCACCCAAAACCAACCGCCAGGTCATAGAGGCCGCAGCAGCACAACAGGCAGCATCAGCGGAAAACTAACCAACAAGTCACAGAGGCCGCTGCAGCATAGCGAGAGGAGAGTCACCAGGCTATCGCAGCACAACAAGCAGCTCTGCAGAAAACCATCCTCCGGGTCGCAGAGGCCCTGCTGGAGGTAAAAAAGGGGCCTGCACCTCCCGTGACAGTGGAACCAAAGTTGGTACGCGCTTCTTACCACATGCAGAAGATGACACCTGCAGATGACGTGGAGGCGTACCTCACAACCTTTGAAAGAGTTGTTCTTTACCGGATGACCAAAAGAACAGTGGGCAGGACTGCTAGCACCATTCTTGACCAGCGAACCCCAAAAAGCCTATTTCGATCTGGAAACAGATAATGCCCAGGACTATCAGACTCTAAAGGTAGAGTTACTCGCACGCCTGGGGGTCACCATGGCAACCTGGGCCCAATGCGTGCATCAGTGGACCTACTGCACCAACAAGCCACCCCGTTCGCAGATGTTGGACCTAGTTCACCTTACCAGGAAATGCCTACAGCCCAGATTGTGGAGCGCGTGGTCATGGACTGCTATCTACGCCTACTCCCTGCTGCTTTGAGGAAATGGGTCAGCCATGGGGACCCCAAAACTGCAAGCCAACTGGTGGACCTCATGGAGAGATACACGGCTGCTGAGGACGTGTTGTACCCATCTCCCCCCACTCCAATGTGTCTAGAGGTGAAAGATCGCCCAGCGGACCTGGTAAGACTGTTCCAGGGTTCAGGGGCTTGGGGAAAATTGATAAGACAGGGGGCTCTAGATCTGGACACTGGCCAAAAAATCCAGGAAGGTCTTGGGGATCCTTGAGAGGACTGGGTATAGAACATATACAGTGCTACCGATGCCATGCTTTGGGCCATATTGCTGCCAATTGCCCCCTGAATGATGAACCCATGCAATGTGATTATATTTATGTAAATAGACACCTTTCTATTTTTGCACAGATCACATATACAGCGTCATGTTCAAATCGCATGGGGAAGCAGATGTATGTGATTTTTGTTGATGGGAGACCAGTCACTGCACTGCTTGACTCGGGTAGTGTGGTAACATTGGTAAAAAGCAATTGTGTAAACCCTGCAAGGTTACACCATAGCACTGTCGGAGTCATTTGGATCCATGGGGACACTCGTGACTACCAGACGGCGGTGATTGAGATTGACACGCCTTGCGGTAGTGTGACTCATTCAGGGGGGGTGGTACCTTCACTATTTATGGCACCCTAGTGGGCAGGGATTTTCCCCATTTTTGGAGGTTATGGGAAAGCACAGGGAGTCTGGAGTATAGAGCTCCCCCTGCTGCGGAAGCTCGGGACCTCTTACCAGACCCATTTTGCCAAATGGAAGGGGAGACTGGTGGCAGGACCGAGGAGGGAGGAGACCCTCTTCCTTTTCCTGTACTGGCTGGGGAGCCTGAGGAGCTGGAACATAGCTCACAGCGGTGGGGCTAATGACCTCTGACCCTGATGGTGAGAGTGAACCAAATGTAGTACCTGACTTAGAGGTCTTCTGTACAGAAGGACTACGGGATGTCCATCTCCTTAGAGCCAGAGAAAACATGAAAGGTGATGGATAGGGAATCTGTGGACCCTAATTGGGGGGTGTATTTTCCCTACATGGGGCTTAAAAATTATTTGTCGTATCAGGCGGTGAAACACGGGGAGGACAAAGTGGAACGGCTAGTGGTTCCCAAACCCTTCCATAGGGTGGTGCTAGATCTGGCCCATGGGCATGTAATGGGGGGACATTTGGGTATGGAGAAAACCAGGGAGAGAATAACCCAGAGATTCTTCTGGCCTGGGTTGTATGCAGACATCAAAGAATACTGTGAATCATGCCCTGAGTGTCAAATGACTGCCCCGTCATATCATTTTCGTAATCCCCTTGTCCCACTTCCCATAATGGAAGTGCAATTTGAGCGAATTGGCATGGATCTCGTGGGACCAGTAGTAAAATCTACCTGGGGACACCAGCGCATCCTGGTGATCCTGGACTATGTGACCCGCTATCCTGAGGCCATACCCTTGCGGAATACCTCCGCTAAGACTATCGCCAAGGAACTGGTCCAGGTGTTTAGTCGGGTAGGGATCCCTAAAGAAATCTTGATGGATCAGGGTACCCCGTTCATGTCCAGAGTGACCAGAGAATTGTGCAAGTTGTACAAAATCTCCCATCTCCGTACCTCTGTTTACTACCCCCAAACTGAGGGTCTGGTGGAAAGGTTTACCAAGACATTCAAGAGTATGCTAAAAAATGTGGTGGATAAAGATGGGTAAAATTGGAATTTTTTGCTGCCGTACCTCATGTTTTCCATGCGCGAGGTTCCGCAGATGTCTACGCGGTATTCCCCATTTGAACTCTTGTATGGTAGACATCCCATGGGGCTGCTAGATGTCACAAAAGAGACGTGGGAAGGAGAAGCCAACCGATTTAGAAGCATCATACAGCACGTCTCCTTGATGCAGGATCGAATCGCAGCGGTCCTGCCCCTTGTACGAGAGCATATGGCGCAAGCCCAGGAAACCCAGAGAAGGGTTTACAATCAGGGTGCCAAAACCTGAACTTTCAACCCTGGTGACAAAGTGCTGGTACTAGTCCCCACAGTTGAAAGTAAATTCCTGGCAAAGTGGCAGGGTCCCTTTGAGATTAGGGAAAGAGTAGGGGAAGTAAACTACAAAGTTTACCAGCCAGGGAAAAGGAAACCGGAGCAGATTTACCATGTTAATCTCCTAAAACCGTGGAAGGACAGAGAGAGTTTATTGGCGGTGCTGGGATCAATGTCACTCCTGAGATCACTCTGGCTAAAACTCTCCCAGAATCATGGGTTACAATCCGATAAATCATTATTGACCTCTTTCCTCTACAACCCCAGGCTGCCGGCCTGCCTCACACACCAGATGTCTGCACCATGGGCTACAAGAAATCTCTTCCACTTTGGCCACTTAGTTGATCGCTGCACCCGTAAACTTCTATCATTCCCTGACATCCAAGAAAAGTTTGGGATCCCCCCGTAGGGAATTCTATGGTTATCTCCAGATCAGGCACTTTGCCCAAGATATTACCTCTAACCTGCAATTCTCCCCACCCTCACCATTTGAGGTGATAGTTCTGGAGGGCTTGATGGGGAGGGGGCAGATTTCAAACGTATACCGGATACTCAATACGGTTCCTCAGCTTGAACACAATAAACATGCATATATGAGAAGGTGGGAGAAGATGCTAGGGGAGGAACTCTCTATAGAGGCCTGGAGGGCGGTCTGGTCTCATGCTGCCAAGAGCTCCAATTGCACCCTGTATAAGGAAAATGCTTATAAAATGATCTGCACTTGGTACATGACGCCGGATAGACTCCATGCCATCTACCCATCTAACTCAGACCGCTGTTGACGATGCGTCCCCCCAACGCTGATGCCCTATATGCCAGGATAAAAGACGTTGAGCTAATGGAGCGTATGACGGCTAGAATGCAGGATAGGCTGGAGGAACACAACGGGATATGGGGGCTGTGGCATCGCCTGGAGGACACACCGTGATCGCATCTTTGGAGGCTGGTGAGGCATAATCTCTTCTGCTATTACTCTTCCTTCCTCTTCCTCTTTCTTATTTCTTTTTCCTACCCACTGAACGCTCCCCAGAGTTTGCTCTCGTTCATTAGGAGTTATTTTCTTCATCTTTAAGGTATTTTAGGTTGTTGTATTTCAGTCATTAAACTAGGTAGTAGCTCACGAACCATAGTTCACTATCCGGAATGGATATGCTTTTACCTCAGAGGGAGGGTATTTCTCTAGTTGATGGGTGAGGTACCCAAGTACCGAGCACCTATACGACATATGCAGAACTATGGGATAATCCTTTGTCGGCTGATCTTGTCTAACCTCAATACTGTAATGTTTACAATCCAGATGTATGCTTTCTATATTTGAATTATGACTGTATCGGTGTCACGTACCTGTTGGTGGAGTCTGATTGTGCAGAGGGCAACCTCTCTTACGGCCCTGGTTCGGGAACCCCTGATAGAGGAAACAGGAGATTCCGGAGCACAGGGGGGCACGAGGGCTGGTGCGGATGCAGATGGTGATGTGAAGATCCTCCAGGAGCTCGTGCAGACAGAAGAGTGGTGATGCAGGCCGGGTCGGAATTAGGCAGGCTAGTGCGGTACAAAGGAACAGGCAAGTGGAACGTCGGGTGCAGGCAGGGTCGTAAACAGGCGGGCGGCTGAGGTACCAGAGGGTTAGGCAGAGATGTGGTCGTAGGCAGGCAAAGGGTCGGTGCAGGCAGAGTTCAATGATTGGGAGACCATGGAGTCGGCGGGCGGACAAATGCTGGGACGGACGTGGGCTGCAAGGTGAACGGACAAGGAAACATGGCGTGATCGGACGGATTAAGGCTGGGCCGGACGTAGTGGTGAGAAGACAGACGTGCTCGAGGACCTCCTAGAAGTGTAGTGGTAGACGTAGGCGTGGTCGGGAGCACGGGGGGACACGAGGCCTTAGAGGACAAAGGAGATAGTCCCCAAGGGCTTGGTCCCGGCATTCTCTCCAACGGGAGACGTGTTAGTCTGAGGTGGTTGTCCATGCACTGTGGCTATGTCAGTATTAA
>BLSH010490831.1:1477627-1488058 GCA_018402905.1 Glandirana rugosa | reverse complement strand
CTCCAGGGCCTCTCCGGAACAGGTAACGGTTTAAGAAGGCCCCAAGCCCGAGTTTTACTCCCCTTACATCGACTGCAGGTGGTGCACGATCCCACATAGGCCTTACAGTCCTCTCTAACTCGGGGCCACCAGAACGTGCGCTGCACTAATTCCAAAGTCTTACGTGCCCCGAAGTGCCCAGCGAGACGGTGGTCATGGCAGAGGTCTAAGACTGCGGTTCGCAGATGCCCCGGTACAAATATCTTGGTGCCATGCCAGAAAAACCCATCCTTGGGCTGCAGAGGAGTTCCTGGAAGGGGGTTTGGCCCCAGGGAAACTTGCCGGATCCGTGACAACACATCCTCCTGCAACAACAAGAAGCTTCCTGGAGACAATATAGTGTCAGGGGATACTGGAGCTTCCGGTATGTTGAACATATGAGACAAAGAGTCTGGTTTGGTGTTCTTCGACCCGGGCCTGTAGGTGATGTGAAAGGAAAATCGGGCGAAGAACAGCGCCCATCGGGCTTGGCGGGGTTTCAGCCTCCTGGCAATCCTCAGGTATTCCAAGTTGCGGTGATCTGTATAGATGAGAATGGGGTGTGCTGCCCCCTCTAGGAGATACCGCCATTCTTCCAGGGCAGCCTTGATAGCAAGAAGTTCCCGGTCCCCCACATCATAGTTTCTTTCAGCGGTGGATAGCTTGCGTGAAAAGAACGCCACTGGATGAAGTAGTGCCTTCATACCCTGCCTTTGAGAAAGAATAGCCCCGACTGCCACCTCGGATGCGTCAACCTCCAGAACATAGGGCAGAGCGGGGTCTGAGTGCTTAAGGATGGGTGCAGAGGTGAATAGTCTCTTAAGCTTCTCAAAGGCTGCTTGCGCCTCAGGAGTCCAGCGGAACGGGACACCCTGCTTGGTCAGGTGTGTGAGAGGGGAGATGATGGAGGAAAATCCCCGGATAAACTTCCTGTAGAAGTTTGCAAATCCAATAAATCTCTGGATTCCCTTTCTGTCGAACGGGGCAGGCCAGTCCAGATTGGCAGAGACCTTTTGGGGGTCCATCTTGATGCCTCCGACAGAAATTATAAGTCCAAGGAATTGTATGCTTGCCTGCTCAAATTCACACTTTTCTGGTTTGGCATAGAGGCCGTGTTGACGGAGGCGACCCAGTACCTGTTTAACATGGGAACGGTGGAGCTCCAGGGAAGGTGAGAAAATCAAGATATCATCAAGATAGGCGATGACGAAGAGGTCAAGAAAGTCCCGGAAGATGTCGTTTATAAAGTGCTGAAAAGTGGCTGGGGCATTGCATAACCCAAAAGGCATCACCAGGTACTCGAAGTGACCGAAGCGAGTACGAAAAGCCGTCTTCCATTCGTCACCTTCTCTGATTCGTACCAAGTTGTAAGCTCCCCGGAGGTCCAGTTTGGTGAACACAACAGCGGTCCCCAGGCGCTGGAATAGCTCTGGGACAAGTGGAAGCGGGTATCGATTTTTCACCGTGACCTTATTGAGTTCCCGGTAATCGATACATGGTCGCAGGGAATGGTCCTTTTTCTCCACGAAAAAGATGCCTGCCCCAGCCGGGGAAGTAGAAGGACGGATAAAGCCCTTGTTGAGGTTCTCTTCAATATAAGTCTTCGGAGCGCTGAGTTCCAGCTCGGAAAGTGGATATATTCTGCCGAAGGGAATCTCTGCGCCGGGGAGGAGCTCAATGGGGCAGTCATATGGTCTATGAGGCGGAAGGGTCTCAGCCCCCTTCTTGCTGAAAACGTCCAAGAAAGTGTGGTAGACACTGGGGACGAGCTGACGGATTTCAGGCTCAGGGTCAAGATCCAGGGTTAGTAGAGCAGGGTTTGTCACGGAGGCTTGGGGGAAGCAGTGCTGGTGGCAGTACGGGGACTGGAACTGAACTCTCCCAGTGTACCAGTCAATGGTGGGGTTATGGGCCTGAAGCCAGGGTAGTCCTAGGATGACAGGGAAGATGGGAGAGGCAATGGCATCAAGCGTGAGTATCTCCTGATGGCCGCCCAGCACCGTAGTGGTCAGGGGGATGGTCTCCTGTGAGACCGGACCAGATTTTATGGTGGTACCATCAGCCAGGTGCACCGCCATCCTATGGGTCTTGGGTTGCAGGGGTATCCCATGTTGTGCAGCAAAAGTCAAATCCAGGAAACAGCTGCAGGCCCCAGAGTCTACAATGGCGGGAACGGTAATGGCTCCTCCGGGAAACTGTAGACACAGAGAGAGGGTGAGATGAGCTGTCCCGACGGGTGCTGGTTGTGGGGAGGTAACTAGGCATTTTCCCAATTTGGCTGGGCAAGAGTGCACGAAGTGGCCCGGCTCTCCGCAGTAGAGGCAAAGGCGGAGGTTTCTTCAGCGCTGGCTCTCTTCAGAAGTCAGTGCCGGGCGCGCCAAGCCCCGCTGCTGGGGTCCAGGCGGCCTCGTAGAAGGAGAGGTGGGTATGCTGGAACCGGTCAGGGTGCCCTTTGGCAACCCCCCGGTGGGAGGTAGCATCCAGGAGGGTCGCAGGTTCACCTTGGCCCTTTCTGCTCTGCGTTCCCGAAGGCGTCGATCGATCTGGATGGCCAGATCGATAAGCCTCTCCAGGGAGACTGGCGCCCCCACACGGGCCATCTCATCCTTCAGGGGGTCGGCCAAGCCCCGCAGGAACTGGTGGCGCAGAGCCGCTTCATTCCAGGCTGTGTCGGAGCTCCAACACCTGAACTCGGATACATACTCCTCCGCCGGACGGCAGCCTTGACGGAGGGCGTGGAGTGCGGCTTCGGCAGTAGCCGTCTGATGCGGATCTTCATATAGCCGCGCCATCGCTTGGAAGAACTGGGTTAGATCCGACACTTCAGGTGCCCCTTGCTCCAAGAGCCGGTGGGCCCATAATTGGGGCTCATCCCGAAGTAAGGAAATCACCAGCCCCACCTTCGTGGATTCCCGGGAGAAGGTGTGGGGCTGCAGGCTGAGATAAAGTTCGCAGGCGCAGCGGAACACTCGGAACTTCCTACGGTCCCCTGAGAAGGGCACTGGGGGTTCCGTTGCCGGGAGGCCAGCCCCTGATGAGGCCAGCGAGGCATATTCCCGAAGCTGGGACTGTAGCTGGGTGTAGTCTGTTTGCAGGTGTTGCACGGCTTGAGAGAGACCGTCCAAATGCTGACATAGTACATGTAGCGGAGAGGGCCCCTGCTCAGACTCGGTCATGGCTGTCTGATACTGTCACGTACCTGTTGGTGGAGTCTGATTGTGCAGAGGGCAACCTCTCTTACGGCCCTGGTTCGGGAACCCCTGATAGAGGAAACAGGAGATTCCGGAGCACAGGGGGGCACGAGGGCTGGTGCGGATGCAGATGGCGATGTGAAGATCCTCCAGGAGCTCGTGCAGACAGAAGAGTGGTGATGCAGGCCGGGTCGGAATTAGGCAGGCTAGTGCGGTACAAAGGAACAGGCAAGCGGAACGTCGGGTGCAGGCAGGGTCGTAAACAGGCGGACGGCTGAGGTATCAGAGGGTTAGGCAGAGACGTGGTCGTAGGCAGGCAAAGGGTCGGTGCAGGCAGAGTTCAATCAGAGGTCAGGCAAGCCGGGTCACAGATACAGGAAGACTGGGAAAACAGTTCACAGGAACTCACTAACACGCTGTAGATCAGACAGCAACTTGCTACAGGAAGCAGGAAGTTTAAATAGAGCTGTTCCTCTAGGAATTAGAGGAAACCACAACCGAATGCTATTAACCCTTAGCAACCATCTTCTAACAATCGGTATAACCTATGCCTTTCTTATACACAATAAAAATTGTTCATTGTAAAAAAAAAAAAAGAATTTGTCAGTAAAAATAGAGACTTTTTCTCTTCCCTACCCGGACTGATCACTGTACTACAACATGACATAATCAAGGAACCAGTTAGACATAATAGAGGAGTCCAACAGTGCCTAGTCGAGCCCTATAGTTCTGGTCCCAAAGCCCGATGGCACTATCCGGTTCTGTAAGGATTTCAGGAAGCTCAATGAAGTGTCTATGTTTGACGCATACCCGATGCCGCGGGTTGATGAACTTGTGGATAGGTTGGGAGGTTCCCGATACATAACAACCCTAGACCTAACTAAGGGATACAGGCAGATCCCCCTAATGGAGTCAGCAAAGGAAAAAGCGGCCTTCTCTACCTCTGAGGGGTCCTTCCAATACAATCAAATGACGTTTGGTCTGCATGGGGCCCCTGCATCCTTTCAGAGGATGATGGACAAAACTTTGAAGCTGCATCGGCCCTATGCAGCAGCCTATCTGGATGATGTGGTCATCCACAGCCCAGATTGGGAATCACATCTGCCCCGGGTGCAGGCAGTGGTAGATTCACTGAGGGTAGCAGGTTTAACAGCCAAGCTGAAAAAGTGTGCCATGGGTCTAGTGGAGGCCAAATACCTTGGGTATGTTATTGGTCAGGGTCTGATTAAGCCCCAGACCACTAAGATTGAGGCCATTCAAAAGTGGCCCCAGCCGGTGAACAAGAAACAGGTTTGTGCTTTCCTGGGCATTACAGGGTATTACCGACGCTTCATCCCCGACTTTGCCACCATTGCCATCCCTCTGACCGATCTGACGAGGGGTAGAGGGTCAGGAATGGTTAAGTGGAATCCCAAAGCTGAGAAGGCCTTCCAGAAGTTGAAGCAAGCCCCTTGTGTACAGCCGGTGCTGGTGACCCCAGACTTCACAAAGGAGTTTGTGGTTCAAACCAACGCATCGGAGGTGGGACTAAGTGCTGTTCTGTCCCAGATCAGAGACAGTGAGGAGCACCCGGTCGTCTATTTAAGCAGGAAGCTTAATAGGCATGAAAGGAATTATGCCATTGTGGAGAAGGAGTGCCTGGCTATCAAGTGGGCTGTAGAGGCCCTAAAATACTACCTGCTGGGAAGGTCATTCAGGCTAGTCACCGACCATGCCCCCCCAAGTGGATGTGTAACAGCCGAGAAAAAAATAGCCGGGTGACTAGGTGGTTCCTGGCCCTACAGCCATTTAAGTTCTCAATGAAACACCGGGGCTGGAAGGCTCCAAAATAACGCTGATGGTATTTCCCGGGCCCACTGCATGGTCAGGACAGTTGCTCTGCCCCAGGGGCTTAAGCAGAGGGGGGGTATGTGACACTATGCGAGGCGCCACAATGGACGGGCGATACTTGTCACCTTGCATGCAATTATTTTGAGGCGACTAGCGAGAGTCTGACCCGGATTTTGCCAGGCAGCATGGTAGGGCTGGTTCTGGCCTGGACTGTGGGTGTTTTGTGGGTGTCGGGGACAGCCCCCCACACTGTATAGAGAGGAACCCGGTTGTTTAGTTTAGCGCAGGATGGCAAGGTTTTGTTTTCTGTTTTTTTATATGTGTTTTGATCTTTCAAACCTGTCATAATAAACCTGGCAAGCCGCCAGAGTTTAAAGAAACTGACCTCCATGCTGATTTTTTTCCTCTGAAA
This sequence comes from Glandirana rugosa, assembly GCA_018402905.1. Taxonomy (NCBI): domain Eukaryota; kingdom Metazoa; phylum Chordata; class Amphibia; order Anura; family Ranidae; genus Glandirana; species Glandirana rugosa. Next base: position 1,482,607 of record BLSH010490831.1, on the reverse strand, counting down.
AGTGATCCTCAAGAGCTAATCTCCCACAGTAGCTGCTGACTTTTTTTGAGGAGACTGGAGCTCCTCTTTAATAATTGGTAGGCCGCGATATATAAACAGTTTGTCTATGGGTTTAAAAGATACACTTTGAAATTATTGTCAGTTTATTTTTGCCCTCTGCAAAGTGAGCAGCTGTCACTAAAACACATAACCCGATCAGAAGTTTTAGTCTCACCTCTTGTTCCATTTGAGGAACACCATGTGTGGATAAAAAAGATCCACGGGATAGAAACTCCAGCCAGTTTGAGAATAATGAGCACTTTATAAATTATTTATCATAATGGCAAACACCAACACATCTCCAAGTATAAAGAATCTCACTTCTTCGGGGCTTGGTGGTATTGGAATTGTTGGTCATGCGTAATGTAGTATGCATCCTTACATTTCATTTGGTCTTCCAGTGTCTGTAAAACCTGGGATTTTCTGTTTCAATGACAATGGTCACCTGGACAAATAGGGTGAATCTCCAAGTGGGGACACAGAATTTAGTAAAAGCTGAACAGGGATCATAATCCTTCACAACTCTATCTAAAACTAAAGAAAACAAGTTCTGACTATACATGCTTATGTTACCATTTCTAAATTTAGGACAGGATGTTGGAGTTAGTTACAATATTTCATTACAAATTTACTTTAATATAAGTGAGCCCCCTTAATCACTGAGATGGAGTCTATGGAGAGGTGGACAGCTGTACGTCCTTCTCCCTCTAAGTAGTGCATCTCATATGTCTCGCATATGACAGGTGGATATGTAGACTATCCATCACCTCCAAGCAGCCAATACCCCACATTCAGCTATGCAGCTACAATATAGTGTCAAATATTTCATTTCTTGCAGAGATTTGGGAACATCATGCTCATGCAGTATATCTGTGCATGTTGGTAGGAGCAGTTTTATGACAACTATATAGATTTTAGGCACGAGGCCAAGGAGCTGTCCAGCAATTCAGCATTCTCGTCCAGCTACCATCGCAGTGTCTCTAATCTCACATTCTGCAAGTGACTATTCTAAAGAGCACACCCATTTAAAATGTATATAATTCATTATATTCATCTTTTTACACTGCAAATTATCCTGAGTGTTTCCGGCGGCTGGGGCGGTTGATGGACAGCTGGGCACATGGTGACATCTCATGGTTGGGCAGGGCAAATGCTGTCAAAATGACGTTATTACCAAAGCTCCTCTATTATTTTAGGTCCTTGCCCATACCGATCCCTAGATCAGACCTACACAGATTTCAGTCCAAAGTCTTGGCATTTATATGGGGCACGAAAGGGCACAGACTAGGGAAGGCCACACTTTTTGAGACCAGGAGGACTGGGGGATTGGGGATACCTGACTTATTAACTTATTACAAAGCAGCCCAAATAGCGCAACTGTCAGTGGTATATTCACGTCGTGAGAAGCCGGGTTGGGTTCAGCTGGAGCGTTTGGCAACTCCTGGCCACATGTTAGATTACCTGCTTTGGCATCCATTTAAAGACAGACCACTTATAGGGGCCTCCACACTTTCACATTCCTTCGCGATGTGGGATCGACTTCGGAAAAACAAGTCCTTGGTCTCTCCATATACCCCGTTAGCTCACTTATTCCATAGTCCCCAGTTTGTGCCAGGTTTGGAAATAAGTGCCTTTAAATGGTGGACGGATAAAGGCCTTTATCATATAGGCCACTTTTTTACACATAAAGGCCCCTTTACATTGTCCCATTGTATCCCTGTCCTGGAGATGCCCACGTCGGAGAGATTTTCGATTTTTTCAAATTTCACATTATCTTCGATCGATCTACACGACGGAAGCTTCCCCCACCTTGACCGCTTATGAAAAATGGTGTACAGAGGATGGAGGCTCCAGAGGAGGCATCACCGTGATATATGGGCTGTTGCTTCCCCCCTCTCGGAAACAGCCATATATGCTTGCATGGGAGAAGGACTTACAAGGTGAAGCGGATCTGGAGACTTGGTCGGATAGACTGCTTCTAGCATACAAAGGTATCATGAATATCTCCTTAGTAGAGGCAGGCCTCAAAGTCCTGACGAGGTGGTACTTAGTGCCCACGCACCTAGCAAAGATGTACCCATCAGCATCTCCTGCATGCTTCCGGGGATGTGAGTTGCAGGGGTCTATGTTACACACATGGTGGGAATGCCCGAAAATCAGGAGTTTTTGGAATAGGGTTTTTTCGGTGCTACGGTAACGGGACTCCCGATTGAGCAAGGCCCGAGTCTGGCGTTGCTGAATGATATTCCTTCAGAATGGCCTAAACACTTGAAACGGCTTTCGTGTCTTATTTTACTAGCCGCTAAGATCACTATAGCGGGGGCTTGGAAGGCTCATTCCGTCTCATTCAACAAATTTAGGCATAAGGTTTCCTGGATAATGATGCATGAAAAAATAGCAAGTATTATTACAGACCGCAAAAGGCAACGTGGGAAACTTGGGCGGAATTCGCACATATACCGCTCGCCGCACTTTAGGACGATGAGTGGATGGAAACCTCCTTTTTAAGGTTACTCGAGTGCCCCTCGGGGCCCAGTTCTTCACCTCATCCACCGCTTCTTTCTATCGCTCTACATCTGCTTTTTCTTTTCCTCTTCTTAAGTACTCCCTTTCTTTCCCCTTTAATCTCTTCTTCTCACATTCTACTTTCTCTTAGTTATTAAGATATCAACCTATCATTATATCTATATCTCCATTTGCAGCTCTCTTTGATTTTGGGTGGATGCTACAGGATAGGTCCAAAGGTATAAGTTTAAGGTAGTGGTACCCGTGCCTTCCAGTAGTGAACTGGATTCACTGATAAACAAATTCTCTGTCAGGATGTAAGGCTTTTCTGGCGAGATTAGGACTCGAGGCTGATGCTGTTGTGTTAAAAAGTCTCCCCATTACCCGGATTTCAGCCAAAAGAGAGGCACGGTTACTCTTTATGATATTGTTTTATATATACAAGATTATTTGCTGACTATCAATATAATTATTTGTTTAACACTTGCATGTGACTAGGGGATCGGTTACAGGTGGGGTAGATCATTCCTGCCCGGTCACAGTGTGATCCCAGATGGGGTGATCGGGAAGCGGGGAGGAAATGTCCCATCATTCTCCAGTTAAATATTCCCTTATGGCCACGTGCACATACCACGTGTAAGTTGTAACGTTATGCTGCAATGTTATCGCTGTGAATTTTATTTACTTTATCAATAAAAAATATTGAAATATAAAATGTATACAATTAATCATTTTCTTGTTTCTTTCTTGTCTATTGTTATTTTTAAACATTCAATGTGTAGAAACCTAGTGTAGGATGCTAGGTCAATTTAGTCTTGGTTTGCTCTATAATCAGAGGAGCAGTGAGCATTTGCTTTCATCTGCACATGGATTCACAGGCTAGGAGTTTGATTGTTTTCCCCTGTCTCTGGGTAAAGTTTTTAGAGTTTAGGGCAGGGAATTTAAATGACAGGCCTGACTATTTACTAAGCCCTGACCAATCCCTGGGGAGGCATGCCCAGAAGATGGTCTGGAAGGTAAGTAGCCTTAAGCCTTGAGGAGAATGCCCCCCCCCCACACACACACACCACCACCACCACCCCACCACCCCAGGATAGATCTGTGAACTTCAGAGTGCAGCTTGCCCCTTAAGCACCTCTGAACTGAAAACTGGACCTCTCTATCAAGGGATCAAGTCTAAGGATGTAGCTGCTCTAGGACTTGTGGGTAGAGACCCTGACTAACACCTTAAAACAGCATAATCAGAGAGACCTGCTTCATAGTACCCAGCTTTGAGACTTTAACTATTTTCTAGCTATCTCATGGTCCCCAGCTATGAGAAAATAAACTGTTCTGTAAACTCTACCCCATGGTCCCCAACTGTGGGAACTAGACTGTAATACCTTTACCAAAAGAACAATGTCTTCTGTCAACTGTTATTAAGAGTTTTGGAGCATCCCATGCCCCTTTCTCTCTCCTGTTAAAGTTCTGCAAGCAATACATTTAAAAAAAAAACATCCCCTAGACTGTTTAAAGGAGCCAGAGTAAATGAACTGTTGTTTATGTGACTGGCAGCCACTGTACTACATAGGGAGAACCCATCTAATTCTCAACGGCTCCTTTGGGGGCAGCACTAAAATGTTGCTAAATAGCACAGTATGGGAGTAGAAAGGTCAATTACAAAATTCTGTACATATGATGTTGAGGTCTCTGTAAATAATGGTATGATGGTCACCATATAACAATTTAGATGGAAACAAATAAACCATCCTCTTGCGGATGTGAGAGGTTAACTTGGGGTGTAGAATAAACCTTTTTATGTTATATTTCTTTTTCTCCTGTTTTTATAACTATTGCAAGCACCTTATCTGTTTGGCACATCCCCTATTTTTTCAGTGTTCTATTGGTTGTCATTGATGATCAGCCTGCAAAAAGTCCTTATGTGTACATAAGCAAAATGGCTTTTGGAATCACCTGCTCATAACTGTCGAATGCAATGCAGCTTACAAGAGAAAAGCAGATTATGTGGGAAAGTCTGTTACTTTTTACATTTGAAAAATGAAGTAATTTCAATAGTAAAATGTTTTTAAAATAGAAGTATGGTCTGTTGCAGCATGGAGGTGAGTATGCATGTTTGTTTTAAAAATTATTAAATGATAAATATTGTGCACCCCCTTCGCGGTGTATGCATAATTTAATTCTTAATTTCTGAAGGAGATGATGTAAGATAGCAAAACATATCTTACATGACATTAGTGAGAGGGGTGGTGACATATTTGGAGGAGACCAGCATGAAGAAGGATGTCACTACCAGAACCATTGTACAGAATAGATTATATTAGATGTGTTTAGATTAATATCTAAATCATGTAGTAATAAGGTACATTTTACGCACTGTCTGGTCATTCCCTTGACAAAACATATACCATATTCTTATTAAAAATTTTGTTTGTACGT
>BLSH010490831.1:1466432-1477617 GCA_018402905.1 Glandirana rugosa | reverse complement strand
TTACAGGTCTTGCCCCCCCCCCCCCCCATGACTGGTCTGTAACAAGGAGGCACAGCAAACTGATGAGCTCATGTCTCTATCACTCTACTCTCTCCTCCTATTAGCATGTACCTTGTTAGCACAAGTGATTGGTTCCTTTTTTTAGGTTCACATTCTCCTACATGAATTCTGCTGTATAAGGGTTAGCAAGAGGATGATACCACATCAAATTCAGGTACTTACACTGCTTGTATTAAAAAAAAGAATTAATTATGTATTATAACATACAAGGTTGCCTTGATTTATGACTTTTATATCTGATAATTTTAAGTTCTACAATCTGAAGGTGTCTACATGCATTTCACTACATAAAGAAACTTGTTGGTCTTGCAGAACGTCAGAGATTTGTAAATTGCACACGTCTCTTTTGCAAAGTCCACTGATCGCAATACAGCTGTCAACAAGGTATTTTGCATGAGTAGAGGAAATCTTTCCTGGCTGGGTGACTCGGACCCAGTGAGGCTTGCCAACATACAGAAGCCAGAGGACAGTCTTCCAAACACCAATTTGTATGCACAGAATACACACTCTGAAGCAGAAGTCACATAATTAGACACAAAAGCAAACCTGTTCTGCACAGCAAACTCTTCGAATGGTGCAGTTATTTCCAGATATAAAGTGAGTTACTGAATAATTAAAGGGCCAGATGATCTGAAAAGGAAAGTTTGTGTGAAAACATATATCTAGCAAGTTATAAGAATTCATTATTTGTACATTAAAGTGATTGTAAAGGCTCGCTTTAAAAAAAAACAAAAAAACAAACATGTTATACTTACCTCCTCTGTGCTGTGCAGTTGGATTTGCACAGAGCAGCCTGGATCCTCCTCTTCTCCGGTCTCTTTTTGCTGCTCCTGGCCCCTCCCTCCATCGAGTGCCCCTTCAGCCAGCAGCTTTCTATGGGGGCACCCAAGTCGAGTCAGAAGTCCGTGTACCCATTCAGACATGGAGCTCCGACTTGGTCCCGCCCCCTCTCTCCCGATTGGCTGACAGACTTTGATTGACAGCCAATTGTGCCACTGCTGTGTCTCAGCCAATCAGGAGAAGTGTACTGGATGGCTGAGGGGATCGTGGACATCGCTGGAGAGAGAAGGGGCTCAGGGTAAGTATTAGGGGGTGCTGGGGAGGCTGCCACACACAGAAGGTTTTTGATCTTAATGCATAGAATGCAATAAGATAAAAAACCTTCTGCCTTTACAACCCCGTTAAGCTTTATCTTAAAGGACATATATTTTTATACACCCAGCTGAAGTCCTATATTTAATTCTGTTGGAAAAGCTAGACAATTCATATGTACAGGAGGCAAAAAAAAGCATTTATTATTCACCATTAGACACATAACGTTTATCTAATGTGTACATTTATTTTTTGGATAGGATAGGGAAGGGTTAAAGCCCCTTTCATATTTTTATTGCTGTATATTTCCAATGAGTTGCAGTGGTTGCAGTGGTGAGTCTACAGCAAGAGCTCTCTACAGCATGAAAATTCAGCCACAGGGACTCCTGTGGTGAGATGACTATTGCCTAACATAAATATAACAATATATTACAGCACTTACTGACCTTATAACATATCTAAACGTGACATATCAATCATAATGAATCATAATGCAAACATGATTAAATTAAAAAATTATAAACGTAAATAAAGTCCAAATCACGTGATCCAATACTTGTAATAAAGTGCTTAGTGTTCCAAAGACGTATACATAATCCCATTAAGTGATCCAATAAATTCTAGTAAAGTGCTCAGTGCTCCAATAACTCAACAAAGTGCTGAATTGCTTCAAACAAATATTCGTGCCATGAGCCACACTCTCCTCTTTTACTCCTACTCACCAGAAATATAAGACCCTCAGCTTTTCAGTCTGGGGTCAAATAGGTTTGTATGTGGTGGTGGGTATGTAATGAAAATCACCTTAGCAATGTGTCACTGCTAATAAAATGGCTCCAACTCCACCAGGCTCAACAAAAGAGAGGGCATACATAGTGAAGTACTGTAAACAATTTTTTTTGGCGCAAGCTTAAAATCACACTTACAATGTTGAAAAATCAAAGAGGCATATAATTGCAGTATTGTAGATACTCTGCCGAGTATGCCACGCGGCGTGTGTTCCATGGGTGGCGGAAGTGGCGTGTTTGGTTTAGGAAACCAGAAATGAATCAACGCTTTTTGCCCCTCCCCCTGGGCGTCATCAAGGACAACTTGCATATTGCACAACATAACTTAACTAGAACTTGCAGCAGACTTGCAGAATGTTTACAAAGAAAGTTGATCTGGAGTAATGCAACGCAGACTTGCTGCAATTGTTCAACAAACTTATGAAGCCTGGCAAGTCTAGCAATAGCTTAGCAAGTCATTTTCCAACTTGCAATAGAGTTGCTTGCTATTTGGGATAGGAAATACAAGAAAATGCCCCAACATAACAGGACACAATCCCCCCCCCAAAAAAAAAGACAAACAAGGGCTTTCAACCATTCCTTGCTGTATCCAAAACTAAAAGAAAAAAAAAACTTTAAATACATGTTAAATGTAGTAATGTAATATATTTATAGATTGTAAGCTCTAACGAGCAGGGCCCCCTGATTCCTCCTGTATTGAATTGTATTGTAACTGTACTGTCTGCCCTCATGTTGTAAAGCACTGCGTAAACTATTGCCGCTATATAAATCCTGAATAATAATAACAGATTGGTTTCTGGCTCCTAGTTCTGCTCGCTTCCTCCCTCTATAGGAGTACAGGGAGCCAATATAAAGACAGGTCCATATACTTACTCTAACTGCATTAAATAAATAGATAATACATTAAAGTGGTATAATTGATGATACTGCGCAGCCTAATCCTCCTTTTATATAAGTTGTGTAAAAATCACACCATAAAGTGAATTGCAATGTAAACACGTGGAAGTGTGCAAAATCATAAATGGATTAATAAAACATGATAGAGCATCATTCAATAAAAAAACTTGAATATCAATAATCTTTAACCATAATGAACATGAACTAATTTTGTTAAAGTGTGCTCCCACTTCTTTTATAGTAAATGTCTCTCATGAAGTACAGTCTCTCAAAACAAAATCCAAAGTGACTTAGTGCAATCCGTGCTCAAAAAACTTTTAAAGTGCTTCACTCATGCAGAAGGAGCCGATTTGGGGGGTTCGTAGGCACACCACCAAAAGGACTACTGGGTGGGTGCTGTTTCCCCCATCCCGTGCTCACAGAACTCTCACCTCAAAACCAGAGACAAAGCGCCCATATTCATCATCAAGCCACTTATTAGGCAACCTTCTCCTTTAAGACCCGTCCTCTACACTTCTTCTCTCTCCACTCTCTGATCATGGCTGACTTCCACCAATAATCAATTCACCCGCATAACACTCAGGTATAAAGGCAAAACAAAGAAGCTCCCATAGTGTAGTAAGTTAAAAACACCTGTGTTTATTACTATAGCAAAATGGCTGCTTACATTAATTCAGAAAAAACAGGACATAGGTAAAAACAAAGCGGCGTGATAACGCCTCTCACTCTGCTTCCAGTATCGTGTATCCTCTGGTCACTTCCTCCTACGCGTTACGTCACGTCACGTGACTTCATCAGGAATTCAACAGAATAACAAAAGGTAGGAATCTGCAACAACATTTGTTAAAATCCTTGTAATGTACATAGATTACCCAGAGGGTAAAAAAGTGGAATTACTCTTTAGGAAAACAGAAAGCAGAAAAAACTATTTGGTTTGAGTAGAAATTACATAAAAAAAAAAGATATCAAATATTTAATAGGCATCAGAAATGCTAAAACATTTCCAGTCAACCTAAAAAAACAGCATATAACGGGATAGAGCTACAGGCAGAAACCGTAAGTGATGCAGGTAGACGAGCTCGCCACTCGTGGATTGTTTTACACGTTTCTAAACTGAAAAAGTGAGTGTAATAAGCTGTTTTACTAAATAAAGTTTTACTTAAGCGTTATTACACTATGGGCAACTCTTCTTTTATCTATCATCATCACTGAGGCACAGGCAAACCCCCCCCCCCCCCGGAGTACCATAGGGGAATCTATTCACCATAGAAGCTCCCCAGCTTGACCACCCCTACCAGGATACCTAGAGGCAGGAGGACACACACCGATCCCCAGAGATTCTATTATCTGTATTATGCTGTTATTTATCATCATTTATCATTGTGAAAAAAAAAAAATGAATTCACTATCGCACTGCATATTGTACCCCACCCATCATTGCTTGAACTTTGGACTCATATTTTTACATTTCATCATTTGTGTCACAAAAGTCACATTTATTTTTTTAATAATTCACTGTCACTTGGCATCACAGACCAGCTTTATTAGAGACACTTATATATATATGGATACACTTTTTATCTGTTTACAAAGAATTTTAACTTTATTATACACTGTCTCATATGTCTCTATTGTGTATTGTTTAAAAACACACAGTTTATAATTTGAAAAATAACCACTATTACACAGCACCACACACTAAAGGAATCTGATATTCAGATCACTCTTCAGGTGATAGCGCAGCATCATTTTTTGTTTTAAAATAACAGCATAACTTGAACAAAATAAAAGTGTACCAAAATTTTCGTACCTTGGTGTGGCACCCAGACATTTTATTTTAAAACATATCCTCCTTACTTTATATGTCAAAATTATTTTCAGCAAGTAGTTTATAATGACCAGAAAAGAAACTAGGACAATAACAACTGAGTACTGTACTGTCTGTGATCCTTTTTTTATTTGCACTAACATACAATTTTTCAGAACAAGCTTTCGGGGTATGTCCCCTTCTTCCAATAAAAACAACAAAGTGTCACCAAGCCTGCCATAGATGTTCAAATCTTGGCTGGTTTAGCAGGAACTGGTTGAGATTCGAACCATGTATGGGCAGGTTGAATGTACCCAAGTTGATCAATTGATCAACTTAGGTACAACCAGTGCCGGATTTTGCATGCGATTATTGCTGGCAGCTGTTACAGCTGTCAGCAACGATCACCTGCCGGGAGAACACAATGGCTCAGCAGGAGAGATTCCCCTATCAACTCTGGTTGTGTCAATCAACCCGTGCTTGCAGAAAAGAAATTCATTCCGTCTATGGCTGGCCTTACACAACTAAAGGCAACAGCACAGAGAAAATCAAGTATTTTAAATTCTTACTTTCCTTTCTATAAACTATTTTATTCTCCTGCAATGTGCATTTAAAATGTCTAGCAAATTTGACTTCTTCAGGAAGAGTCAATTCCCTAGCACAGCCTTCCTGGAAAGTCATAGCTGTCTTTACTTCTGGGAGTGTCTAATTACTGTGTACTCTGGCCCAGCTCCTCTGCCCTTTGTTCTCAACTCCCTACATAATCATTCATTTAGCTGTTGGGGGTGGAACAAAGGGGAATATTAAATAATGTCACTTGAGAGACAGCTCTGAGTCTGCTAGGGATGCTGACATCACATCCAAGATAACAGCACCCAGCAGCACTCTCAGGGCTTTTGGATCACTGCACAAGACAGGCTTTTACAGGTAAATAACATGCATGAAATGTGTTACAAATACATATAATCTCATGGGAAGATTGTTGGTGAAATGAATGGCCTGGTCACAGTGTCTCTTGCATCTGGCACGAAGGTGCTAAAATGTCCTTTTTTTACAAAGGCCAGATCACCATAACACATGTGCTCCATTCTATGCCACGCTAATATTGCAGAGACATGAAACTAGTGACAAACCACTTTCCATTGATTTTCTGTGAGTTTGATGACAACCTCGCTAACATCTTGTCATAGAGGAGGCTTTACATATGTCACCGAGCACTTGCCTTATGCTCCTAATTTCCAAGGGCTGGTGTGGGTTTTGAAGATCTCTAAGCGAAAACATAGCTATTTGACTCTTTCATGTTTTCCTGTTTAAAGAGTAACTACTTTAAAGCAGAGTTCCACCCCTTTAAAAGTCAGCAGCTACAAAAAGTGTAGCTGCTGACTTTTAATAATCAGACACTTACCTGTCCCAGGCTCCAGTGATGCGGGCACTCGCTGCCTCGCTTTTCTCCCCCTCCTCCTGTGACATGTCCCAGAAGATCGCCGGGTGGGAAGGGGGGGAAGGTGAACTTCCTTCCGGCTCCGCAGTTCCAGCAGAGAAAGTGGGATGTGGGGCCCTGTGAAAATAGGGTCCCAGACCCCCCCCCCCCCAAAAAAAATGACATGCCAATTGTGGCATGTCAGGGGGTCACCTTCCCTTAAAGCGGAAGTTTCACTTTTGGGTGGAACTCCGCTTTAAGTACAGAACCTCTGTGACTTGCTGGTTATTACTCAGAAGCTTACTTAAAGCGGTGTTCCAGACGTTTTTAGGTTTATTAAAAGTCAGCAGCAAGAAAAAGTGTAGCTGCTGATTTTTAATAAACAGCCACTCACCTGTCCCACGGTCCAGTGATCCAGCCGCCTGAAGCCTCGCTCCTCTCCCCCGCCTCTCCGCGGTGCCAGAATTGCAAGTGTGGGCACCCGGCTGTTACAGCTTGCGGCTTCACAGCCGGGTTCGCACTGCGCATGTGTGAGTCGTGCTGTGCTCTCCTCTCTCTTAGCGATCAGGCAATCTTCTGGGACCTGTGATGTGTACCAGAAGATTGCAGAAAGAGAGGGGGAGAGGAAGAGTCGTCTAGATGGCAAGGCTGCGAGAGCAGGAAGTGGGAGCTGGGTACCTGTCAAAACTAGGTACCCTCTTCCCCCCAAAAAATAATGACATGCCAAATCAGGGGGTAAGGAGTGCTTAACCACTTGCCGACCGCAGTCTGACAGCGACAGAGTGGCTCGTTATCGCAAACGATAACTAGTGCTGTGAGCTTGCGCGCTCACTGTGTGTGTGGGGGGGGGGGCGAGGAGCGGGTAGGGTGGACTCGATTGCCGCCGGCTACCCGCAATGGCCCCCCGCAGTGAAAGAATGGAGGTCCGTGTATGTAAACACGGATCTCCATTCTGTTAGAGGGGGAAGGGCGATGATCACAGGCTTCCTGTATATGGAAGCCGTGATCATCCCCTTTCCCCAGCCAGGGCAGCCCCCATACAGTTAGAACACGCCCAGGGAACACAGTTAACCCTTAGAGCGCCCCCTGCAGGTTAACCCCTTCACTGCCAATGGCATTTACACAGTAATCAGTGCATTTTTATAGCACTGATCACTGTATAAATGCCAATGGTCCCAAAAAAGTGTCAAAATGGTCTGACATGTCCACTGAAATATCGCAGTACAGCTAAAAATCGCAGATCGCCGCCATTACTAGTAAAAAAATAAATAAATAAATAAAAACCCCAGAAATGAATTCTCATCGCCCGTAAACGCGGCAACTTTTGCGCAAACCAATCAATAAACGCCGATTGTAATTTTTTTTTTACCAAAAATATGAGGAAGAATATAAATCAGCCAAAACCGATGGAAAAAAATATATTTTTTTATATTGTTTTTTTTTGGATTTGTATTTTAGCAAAAAGTAATAAATTTGTTTTTTTTTGCAAAATTGTCTCTCTTCTTTTGTTTATAGTGGGGATCAGAAATGACGCAGAGGTGATCAAATACCACCAAAAGAAAGCTCTATTTGTGGGGGAAAAAAAGGATGCAAATTTCGTTTGGGTACAACGTCACACGACCGCACAATTGTCAGTTAAAGCGACGCAGTGCCGAATCGCAAAAAGTGCTCTGGTCCTAAAGTGTGAAATCCTTCCGGGGCTGAAGTGGTCAAAGTAGAGGTTCCCCTTTTGGGTGGAACTCCGCTTTAAAGAGAGGTCATGGTAGCTTACTTGATGTCAGAACAAGAAACTAAAGGTACTTAAACCTGGTCATACACTGACAGACTTTTTTCATTCAGCCTAAACAAACAGAGTTCTCCACCCATGCAATACAGCGTGATAGACAAATCCTCTGTTCCAGCTATTTTATTTTGACAGCCAGTGCCGGTGGGAGTCAGAATACACAAACAGTGACTGCATCTGAGTGCATGCAGCCACTGTTCAGTCAACAATTTTCTGCCTGGCTCCTAGCCAAAAAATGTTGGCAGGGAGAGTGCTAACAAGGCCATCCTTGAACCGAATTTTGGGTGGTTCATCAGGAACCAGCCAAATTTCTCTCAGTGTACAGCTAGCTTAAAAAATCAGTTTGGACTGTTTGTTGTGGAGGAACCCTTCGATTATATAGGAAAACTAAGACACATGTGGTCAGCTAAAAATGGAGAAGTTTGAGGTTGTTTAAAAAACAAATATACATACTCACCTCTATCAGTGTTATGCTGCAGCTGTCCTCTGCCGTCTCTAAGCCAGAGAACTGAGTGATCACATGACAGCTGATCACTAAGTTCTTGGTCAGTTCTGAGCAGAGAGGGGCTCTGCTCAATAGAGCTCCAGCTTGGGAGAGAGTGGGAGTGGCTGGCCATGCACTGAGAGGCTGAGCCAATTGCCTATCAGGCATCTGGGTAGATCCTGACAATATGGTCGGGAGCCTTCCAGAGCCTGTAGCGGCTCTGTGACATCAGCTGACAGTGGACTTTAGCCAGCTGTCAGCTGATTCTGGGCCACAGAACACCAGTAAGTGCACTCCTGTGATGCAAAGCAGAAGTATGGCCAAAAAAGGTTTTGGTCATACTTCTCTTTCAAGTGCATTGTATCCTAAACTTCAGAAATTGGGACCAGAATTTAATGTTAGCCAGGAGCAGAGAAATACCTTAATTGTGAAAGTCTTTTGACTAAAACGCAATGTCCTTCCAAAATATATACCACAAAACAATGTTAAATATGAGTATTGGTTTGGTGGAGGCTCTGGAGTGTGCAGAGAACAATCAGTTCAGCTCTCCAACAGCGAGCAAGCATCTGGAACTTTAACATAAATTTACAGGCTGACATTTTATTCTTACACCCAGCGCAAATGGCTAAGAAAACTGCAGTGAATTTCTATTAATGACGCTGAAACAATTTTATATAAGCTCTAAGGAACCTGTAAATAAATATAACAGCCATTCCCCAAAGCCATTAAGAACATTTTAAGTAATGTAAAATGTGCATTTGGTCATCTAAAGTGAATCTCAATCGTAGAGTTATTTTTTCTCGTACAAACCATTAAAGAAAGTTAGTCTGGGAAGAAGTAGCTATGTCTTTGAAGTGATTGTAAAGGTAAAAATGTTTCTTTTTTAAAATAATAAACATGTCTATACTTACCTGCTCTGTGCAATGGAACTGCACAGATCGGCCACAAACCTCCTCTTCTGAGGTCCCCCACCGGCGCTCCTGGCCTCTCTCTGTTCAATGGCCCACCAGAAGTTGCTTCCCATGGGGGCACTCATGTAGCTTACTCCCAAGCCCTGCTGCTGCATTCATCAACACAGACAGCGGGACTGCCCCCCCCCCCCCCCCCGCTGTCATCACTGGCTTTGATTGACAGCACTGGGAGCCAATGGCTCTCAGGGCCCCAGCAAAGCCATTGAGACCTGGAAGTGAGGGGAGAGAGGAGCTGCAGATGTGCACAGCGCTGGATCAAATGAGAACTTAGGTAAGTAAAAGGGGGGGTGAGGGGGGATACTGATGCCTAAACAATTTTTACCTTAAATGATAACTAAAGGCAAAACTTTTTATTTTGTTTTAGATAGAGGGGAGAGGGATTAGAACGCTTGTCAGTTTTTAGTGCGGTCTCCGTTAAGGAGATTCGCTCTCTCTATTTGTCCTGTTTACCATTATCATTGAAAGTGAAAGTAAAAGAAAATCCTACATTTTGAACTGTCCCCAGAAAAGTAATAGAGCGGAAATCTTCCAATGGGGACACTAGTTCTGGTGACCTGCGGGTCCCCAAGGGATTCCCTAATTTGCAGGAACTTCCTCTCACTTCCTGTTTGGCTATGGGACAGGAAGTGAAGGGAAATCTCCGCAATAGGACACAGATGCCGAAAAAATAAAACCAGACAGGGTTATAACATTCACTTGCTCTATCCAAAATGAAAAAAAAAAAAGTTTTGTCTATAGTTCTACTTTAATGCAAGGAATGCATTAAGGTAAAAAATGTTTAGGCTTTAGAACCACTTTAAGGATTTAGGGATGGGACTTCTTTGGGGTCAATGCAATGGGAATATGGGTTTCCCAAGTTTAGAAAGAAGAATTTCTTTATAGCAAAGCCATATCAAAATAGTCAGACCTTGTTACAGGGCCACTCTGGGTAAAAATATAAAAACACTTGTTAGTTCTGTTAAGTGCTGAGAACTTTTCCTAGTTTCCTAAAATTTGCTGAGTTACCATGTGTGATCTTTGACATTTACAAAACATTACTGTGCAGGATGTTAGCTGCCATATTAAAGGAGGCAACATAATGACAGATAGTAGATTTCTATTGTAAATTCCTCATTGTGGAAGGATATAGTTTTTGTACTAGAAGATTTGTGGACACTTGACCATCACATCTACTTTATAGGGCATCCCCTTCCCATTATAATGGGCATTAATATGAATTCCCCTGCCCCTCCACCACAATCTTTGCTGCTTTAAAGAATTCTCTCTTTTTGGAAGGCTTTCCATGAGATATTGGATTTCATCTGAGGGAATCCAGTCAGCCAAAACAACATTTGCGAGGTAAGGTACTGATGTTTGATGAGAAAACCTGGTTTACTCTCTGAGTTTTTTTTTTTTTTTAAATAACAATTTTTATTGGTTATTACCGAAAAAACAGAAAGTATGAATGTTCAGAAGGAAAAAAAAAAGTGCAATGTTCACAATTAGCGCTCTGTAAACAATAGTGACATTGTGAGATAAACATGAAGACAACAACCGCAAATAGCATGGTTTCAAATGTAGAAATATTATAGTCCTGTCTGACCTTCGGGTGTTATTCCAGACCCTTAATACCGTAGAGGTCCTCCTGGACGGGACTTGGACACTTTCTCGACGATACTACTGAGAGATAAAAAGAAAAAGGGAGGAAAGGAGGAGAGAAAAAAGTAGAAGGTACTAAATAAAATACAACATAATCTAAAATATATAAGGAAGGATCGCAATATTACAAGGTCGTCATTATAAAGATGTAAACTTTGGTACGATAAACGCCAACAACAGAAGTACAAATAGAGTGTTACAGTGATAACAAATGTCTCGCGATTAACACTTGTAACGTGAAAAAAAAA
>BLSH010490831.1:1415075-1451656 GCA_018402905.1 Glandirana rugosa | reverse complement strand
AAAAGACTTGATGAGGGATAGCAAGGCAAGAGGTTTCAGTAATAAAATGGATAAAGCTGAAATCTGTTCCTTGAAGAAACTTAGGACCAGACACTGGACAAGACCAGACTGAAAAATGGCCAACATTCAAGTGACAGAGTATTCCCTGGGACATGGCTTCCTGTCCTCTCATCGGGCAAAGTAAGCCTTCCATGCATGAGGGTCAATTTTATAGTGGTTAGATTTTCTTGCTCTGAGTGAGATTGGAATAGTCAGAAATACTCCTGTCCTTTAGGACCTGGGTTTCAACAACCTTGCAAGTAAAGCCAATGATTTTGAAGCAAGATAGAATAGGGACACTTTGGGTAAATGGGTCTAGTCTTTTGGAAGGGGCCAAGGCTCATTTGCCAGAACTCTGAGTGTGTCTGTGTGCCATGTTCTTCTGGGATAATTTGGAATGATGAGGATCACAGGAACCCTTTCCTCCTCTATCTTGCACAGCAGTTGAGGGAGGATCTTCACCAGAGAGAATGCATTGACTAACTTAAATTAAGACTAAGCACCTGAGCATCCACTGTAAATGCTAGAGGGCCAATGGTCTTGTCTACAAGTTTGTTCAGCTTCTAGTTGAACCTGGGGACCAAGGTGTTCACATCTACTTTTCCCCATCTTTGACAGAGATTTTGAAAGAACTCTGGGTGCAGAGACCACTCTCCAAGTCTAGGTGTTGTCAGTTTAGTAAGACGACCTGCTCATTGGCCACTCCAGGCATGTGGAAAGCCAAGAGAGCTTGAATGTGAGTTTCTACCCCAGGAGAGTATCAGACTTATTTCTTTTAGGGCAGCCTGACTTCTGGCGACCCTCTGATGGTTTAAATGAGCCACTACTGTGGTATTGCCTGATTGCAACCTGACTTGGTGATATAGCAGAATGGAGGTCCAGTGTTGCAGAGATAATCTGATGGCTCTTAGTTCCGGAATGTTGATGGGAAGTTTTGACTCCTGTGGGGATCAGGTCCCCTGGAGAGTCAGGGAATTGTAAACTCTGCCCCAGCCTGTAAGGCTGGCATCCATTGTCACCACCTTACAGGGTACGTGAAGGAAAAGCTTTCCTGAGTCAAGGACAGGATTGGAGATCCATCAAGTCAGGGAGAGTGTTCTCTGAACAGAAGCATTGGGCAATCCAAGGGTTGGTTTTCTTGTTTCATATTGTGAGTAAATTGGATTAAAGAGGCCTGAGGAATGAAACTCTGCAAAAGCAACTGCCTAGAAGTAGGCTACCATCAACCCCAGAACATTCATGCAGAATCAAGCTATTTTGACCCGATAGTCCTCCTGTGGGACCTTAAGGAAACTACCTTTTCTTGAGGAAGGAACATTTTGGTGTGGACTGTGTCCAGGATCAAACCTAGGTACTCCAAACTGTGTGAGGACTGGAGAGCAGACTTTGGAAAGTTGATTATCCAAAAGTTTGAACTAGATTATCCTCTAGACATTGGTAACTAAGATTGAAGAGTCCTTCAGTAGAAGGGCATCCAGGAAACTTGTGACATGCATACCCTGGATTTTCAGAAGAACCAGAAGCTGAGCTGGGAAAGCACTTTTCTGAACACTAACGGCACAATGGAAAGCCCAAATTGTAGTATTACAAATTGAAAGTGTTGGTCTCCTACAGCAAGATGCAGCAAATATGTAAAGGGAAATGAGGATGTGTAGATAGACATCTTGTATGTCTACTGATGCCAGAAATTCCCTTTTTCTTAGAGAAACAAATGCCAGATCATGTTAATTCAGTGAAGAATTTTGGCACACAAAGGAATCTTTGAAGAGATTTTAGGTCCAGTATAGGGTGAATGCCCCCATTTGGTTTTGCAACTGTGAATAGGATAGAAACCTTGAAACTGTTCTTTGAAAGGAACTGTTGGTGCAAGGTGGTCAGCAATGCTGGCAGACTGGAAACAAAAAGCGAGTAAGGCAGAGATAGAAACTCTATTTTGCACCTCTCTGAGATGACAGATTGGATACAGTGGTCCAGGACGTCTTGGATCCAGGCTGGCTCAAACACCAACAGAATTCCCTTAACTCCTAAGAGTGGGGGCACCCATTCATTGTAAGGAGGGTTTCTGGGCAGTCTTTGTAGACTTGGGAGTTCAGGGTTTGCGATGAAAGGAGGTGCTAAGACTTTCACCTTTGATCTGCCATTTCGGGGATTCTTGGTGGGGTACCCACTGTTATGAAATAGATGGGGTTGAATGTGTTTGAATATATAAGCTGATAAAACCCAGGTGCTGACCTTGTTCCTGAGGCTGTGTTTCTGTAGAAGATGGCAGCAGGGGTGCAGCAATGTGCTGTGCGCATTTTTGTCGGAAAAGGCCAGCGAGTAGATGTCATCTACGAGGCCTGATGCAGTTACCTCATCCTCCTGGGACTAAGACTGCTCTTTGCATAGAGCAGGTAAGTATACCATGTTTGTTTGTTTATTTTTTTAATAAAAATTGAGCCTTTAGAAGAAAGAAAGAAAGAAAGAAAGAAAGAAAGAAAGAAAGAAAGAAAGAAAGAAAGAAAGAAAGAAAGAAAAGAGAGATGAATTTATACATATATTAATTTAAGCTAAAATAGCATTGTTGGCTAACTAAAATCTTTATTTACAAGGAATAGTAATAAGTGCTTGAATAGCTTGAAGATGGCATTCCTTGTAACATGACATTATCTGTCAGAATCTTTGTATAGCTATTTTTTTCTTCAGTGTAAATTATTGAATGCAAATTAAAATGTTATAAACATTGTGACATGGCAAGCAACACTAGCTAAGATAAACACACAGCTTTTAAGATCTATAGTGCAGAGAGTATGTAACCTTGACTACATTTTATTATTCTTTCTATAGTTTTTCAAATAAAAGGTTTTCAAACAGGTTTGTGACACAGCTTGTTTATCAAGCCAAACTGACAAATGCACTGCCCCAATGATATTCTTCATTCTTTTTAAACTTAAGAAAACTTCTGGGCCAGTTTACTTTAATCTAAGTCTCTACAATGCTTCATTTTCAGGTTACTTCTTGGGAAGATTATATCTTCTTGCTACATGATGCTGTGCAATTTCCCTCTCTGAGCACAACAGTGGTGCTCAGAACCTGGAAAAGCTTACATACTGTAGCTTTGAAGGTAGTCAGACTGGAAATAGCCACAAGTCCATCTAGTTTAACCACTTGCCAGGCAAATTCTGACACTCCTCATATACTGTACATGTAAAAATCTGCATTTCTTTGCTAAAAAAAAAAAAATTACTTAGAACCCCCAAACATTATATATTTTTAAGCAGAGGCCCTAGAGAACAAAATGGTGGGTGTTGCATTTTTTATGTAAGATAATATTTGTGCAGCAGTTTTTCAAAGGCAATTTTTTAAAAAAAATACACTTTAAAGAATTTTAGTGAATACAAACATAATGTAATACCCAATTATTTGGCAAAATGTAAAGCAATGTTCATATATGTGCGGCTTGCAGTCCAGGGTCTGGTGCGTTCCTGTTCACCGGTTCAGGTGCGATTCAGGTGCAAATTTTTGCCTGAATTTGCACATGAACTGGACCTAAAAATGCACAGGCCCTTTTTGAAACCACACCACAGCCACCCTGGACATGTGTGAACTGGCTCCATACACATGTCAAATGAATTGGATGCAGTTTAAAACACATTCAATTCGCATACCCAGGCTAAAAGAATTTATTACGCTAAGTAACCCCTGGAACCGCAACAAACTTTGGTACAGTACATTATCCATAGGAGATGCTTTTAAAGCTTTTAGAGGTTACCAGACTGGAGTTATACCTCACATGTGTGGTGTGATCTCCATTTACATTTACATATGCGTGTGGGACTGTGGTGCATGTTTGCACAGGGAGACAGGGGCACTTTAAACATTTTTTTTAATTTGATTTAAATGTATTTTTTTTACACTATACCTTTTTTTAAATATTTTTTTTTTATTGCTATAGTATGGGCAGTGACAGATCCACTTTATGGAGAGATCTGGGGTCTATTAAGACTCCAGATCTCTCCTCTGGCCTCAAAAGCAGCAGATAACACCAAGATCAGTTTGATCTGCTGCTTCACAAGCCAACAATGGCTTGTAAATAAAAAAAATTTAAACCAGAAGTGACAAAATCCTTATCGCTTCCAGTTTCTGAACTCAAAGAGGGGGAGGAATGACATCAGTTCCTGTTTCTCTGTGCAATGCACAGTATGGATACTGCTGGTTGCTGCCCATTGGGACAGGAGAACACAGGAAAGGTGGCAGCAGGAGGAGGGGACCCCCTGTGTGGGTATTTGAGAAGCTCTGCATTTTATCCCACTGTGCAGTGACTGATGAAAAAGAAGATAAACCCATTAGCTAGCATAGTTGGGGCCCTTGTCTCTTACCTGACCCAGGCACCCTCCCCTGGGTCTCCGCATACATGCTCTTGTTCAGTTCAAGTCCTCAGACAGAGATAGGGATTGCTGTGATATCTCTCTTTCAATCCTGCTTAGACAGTTACTCATTTCCTTCCTCTCAAGCAGTAGGAGTGCTCTTCAGTACAGTCAGATCTCACCAGGCATCCAAATAAAACCTCACTTCCTCCTTAGAGAAAAAGTTCCCAATCTCTTAGGCAAGGTAAGAAGTCTGTTTTATTCTTCTGATTGTGGTCAGCTATGGCAGGGTTCTGTTCATCCAGCTGCTACAGCAGCCCAGTCTTTTCCTCACCCACCTGCTTGCTTCAAAACGACCCTCTCATTTTTCTCAGCCTGCAGACCACTTCTCCTTACTCTGTTGCAATCGCCAATCACCTACAGGATCGAATCACACCCAGCCAAAATTGGTGTTCCCTGCATTGAAGACACTCCATAGATGAGCATTGCAAAGTGATTTCCTTAAAAAAAGAGTCTGCTGTACTTCTGCATTAATAAATATTCAGTTTAACCCTGTCCACACTGCAGAGGGATAGTACAGCAGCAACAAAGAAAGAAGTTCTGCAGCAGTTATCAGCTACAGTCCAGGTTACACCTGCATCATCAATCCCTGATCTTTTCACCTATAAATGTTAATATCCAGTTATATTTTGTACATTTAGGAATGCATTCAGCTCTTTTTAAATGATCTATTGAGCTGGCCAGAACTATTTCTTGAGGAAGTCTATTCAACATTTTCACAGCTCTTACTGTGAAAAAGCCTTTGTGTATGTAAAGGTTAAAGCGTAACTCCACTTTTGTTGAGAAAAAAATATTCCCCTCTGGGTGATCTATGTACAGTGCAAGGATTATAACAACCTTTGTTGCAGATTCCTACCTTTTGTTATTCTGAAGAAATCCCTGTTTATTTCTCTGTGCCTCTGTACTGAGTGGGTCTAATGGGAGTGGTTTCATAATTAGCAGTCAGGTGTGCAGCTGGAGAGCGCTAATGAGGAAACCTACTGGGCCTGCATCCCTTTAGACGTGCGCCTATTAAAAGTATCTCTCCAAAAATTACATTTTTGTTGCAGGGGATGCCTGAAATCTGACTTGTATCTTAGGCAGACTTCTGGGAAAATTGGTGAGCCAATCACACAAGCAGGATATGATGTTTCTGGGGAGTGGTCAGTACATGCTTTGTGTACAGAACAACTCCAGGTAGCCATATTGCAATGCATTCTCAGAAAATTACAGCGGCTGCAGATTGAAAAGGAAAGGTAATTTTTAATAACATTTAATTACAATATGACTTGTATCGCAATTGTACACAATATATTATTTTTTCTTTATTTGCAATTTTTTCCCCACGAAAGTGGAGTTACCCTTTAAATATTTTTCTCCTGCAGACATAAAGAGCATCCCCTTGTCTTCTGTAACATAGTAAAATAGTTAGTGAGGTTGAAAAAAGACCATCAAGTCCAACCTATGTGTGTGCTTTTATGTCAGTATTACATTGTATATCCCTCAATGTTGTGGTCCCTTAGGTGCTTATCTAATAGTTTTTTGAAATTGTTTATACTCCCAGCAGAAACCACTGCTTGTGGAAGAGAATTCCACATCCTCACTGGTCTTACCATAAAGAACCCTCTACGCAGTTTAAGGTTAAACTGCCTTTCTTCTAGTTTTAGTGGATGGCCACGTGTCTTTGTGTACTTCCTTGCGCTGAATAGTTTTGCCCCTATTGTGGGGTGACCAGTACAGTATTTGTACATTGAAGTCATATCCCCTCTCAAGCGTCTCTTCTCCAGAGAGAAGAAGTTCAGTGTTTGTAATCCTTCCTCATTACTAAGGTCCTCCAAACCCTTAATTAGCTTTGTTGCCCTTCTCTGAACCCTTTCCAGTTCCAGAACATCCTTTCTGAGGACTGGTGCCCAGAACTGGACGGCATATTCCAGGTGCGGCCTCACCAGAGACTTGTAGAGTGGGGAAATTATTGATTTATCCCTGGAGTTGATCCTTTCTTGATGCATGCCAACATTTTGTTAGCTTTGCTTGCAGCAGCTTGGCATTGCATGCCACTGCTGAGCCTGTTCTCTACTAGGACCCCTAGGTCCTTTTCCATCCTAGATTCCCCCAGAGGCTCTCCCCCTAGTGAGTAGTTTACGTTCATGTTCTTGGTACCCAAATGCATTATTTTACATTTTTCTACGTTAAACCTCATTTGCCACTTATCTGCCCACCCCATTAATTTATTCAGATCTTCTTGCAAGGTTTCCACATCCTGTGAAGAAATTATTGCCCTGCTTAGCTTGGTATCATCCGCAATTATTGAGATTGAGCTGTTTATCCCGTCCTCCAGATCGTTTATGAATAAATTGAATAGGATTGGTCCTAGGACTGAACCTTGGGGAACCCCACTTTCCACACCGGACCATTCCGAGTACTCCCCATTTATCACCACTTTCTGGACTCGCCCCTGTAACCTGTTTTCGATCCAGGTACTCACCCTTTGATCCATATTGACAGACCTTAGTTTGTAAAGTAAACGTTTGTGGGGAACTGTATCAAATGCTTTGGCAAAATCTAGATACACCACGTCTACATGCCTTACTTTATTTAGATGGCAGCTCATCTCCACATAGAAGGTTAATAGATTGGTTTGGCAAGAACAATTCTTTCATGAAACCGTGTTGATTACCGCTAGTGATACCGTTTTCATTACAATAATCTTGTATATAATCCCTTATTATTCCCTCCAAGAGCTTGCAAATTATTGATGTTAAGCTAACTGGTCTGTAATTCCCAGGGATATATATTGGTCCTTTTTTATATATTGGTGCTACGTTGGCTTTCCTCCAATCAGTTGGTATAATACCAGTCAGTAAACTGTTCTTAAAGATTAGGTACAATGGTTTGGCAATTACTTGACTGAGTTCCTTAACCACTTACCAACCGGAAGGTTTTCCAGCTTTAGGACCAGAGCACATTTTGCAATTCGGCACTGATTTATATTCTTCCTCATATTTGTGATAAAAAAAATCACAATTGCCATTTATTGATTGGTTTGCGCAAAAGTGGCTGCGTTTGCGAATGATGAGAATTAATTTCTGGGGTTTTTATTTTTTTTTTTATTTTTTACTAGTAATGGCGGCGATCTGCGATTTTTAGCGGTACGGCGATATTGCAGCGGACATGTCGGACGTTTTTGACACTTTTTTGGGACCAATGACATTAATTCAGCAATCAGAAGTTTAAATGTCCACTGATTACTGTATAAATGTCATTGGTAGTGAAGGGATTAACCTGGGGGGAGAGCTAGGGGTTAACTGTGTTCCCTGGGCGTGTTCTAACTGTGGGGGGGTTGGGCTAACATGGGCATGAGAGATCTAACTGATCCCAGTGACAGGGATCAGAAGATCTCCTATGCCCCCACTAAGAGAGCGGGGAACCGCTGTGTTTACATCGGCGGTTCCCCGTTCTTTCCCTGTGGCCGCTCATCGCGGCTCGCCGGCGGACATCGGGTCCTCCCGAGCTGCGGGCACTCTCCTCCCCCTAGCGGCTGTTCGCAGATCGCCGTCTTTTTACGACGATTCGCGCTGAGCATCCAGACTGCCGCCGTGAAAACACGGCACGCGGTCGGGAACTGGTTAAGGACCCTCGGGTGCAAGCCATCTGGTCCCGATGACTTATTAATCTTAAGTTTTTCAGGTCTATTCCTGATTTTATCCTCAGTTAGCCATGAGGGTGCTTCCTGTGATGTGTCGTGAGGACCAACATTGTAGTTTTGGATACTTGAGCTCCCCGTTTCCTTCATGAATACTGAGGAGAAAAATACGTTTAACACCTTTGCCATTTCTCCATCCTTTGTAACCAGATTACCTTCATCATTCTTTATGGGGCCAATATGATCTGACCTTCCTCTCTAACTGTTTATATACTTAAAGAATTTCTTGGGATTCTTTCTTCTCTCCTCAGCTATGTGCCTTTCATGTTCTACCTTAGTCGCCCTGATTGCACCCTTACATTCCTTATTGCGTATCTTATAAAGATGGAATGCTGACATTCCATCTGTAATTTTTTTAAAAGTAAATAGCTCTACACTAAATTAATTTTATGGACCACCTATGTATTTATTCATGGTGATCGTATCCCCCTTAATCTCCTCTCCTCAAGAGAGAATAAATTCAGTTATTTCCTTAAAGCTGAGATCCTTCACACATCTTATCAGTTTGGTTGCCCTTCTCTGCACTTTCTCTAGTTCTCCGCTATAATTTTGTGAACTGATGCTCAAATCGGAACTGAATATTCCAGAAGAGGTCTTTCTATTGATTTGTACAAGGGCAAAATTACGTCTGTCTTGTTAGTCTATACTTCTATTACAAGACATTTTTGCCAGCTCTATAAACTGCAGCTTGGCATTGCATGCTATTATTATTCCTATGGTCTACCAGAACCTTCTTGACCATTGGCTTGATCTGTGCTTTTGTATGATTTGATGCTGGGCCATTCAGAATACTTGGCAATCACTATGATTCAAAGAATGGGACAGTCATCTGCCAACAGTGATTGCCAAAATGAAAATTAGAGCCTGTTGCCTATTAGGTTATATTAAAAAAAACAATACATTGCCACGTACCACTCCTGTGGTAGCTTACAGTGAGAGACAGAATAACAACAAAAAAATCCAGAAAAACGCATTTCAAAAAAGTTATGAATTGCTTTGCATGAGTGAAATAAGTGCAGCGCCCCCAGAGTATAGGTGCATTTTCTAGCAGGGTTTTTGGCTAGGAGAGGTAAATTTTGTAAGGCCTGACTGTAATGTGCAGGCCTGATTGTTTTGATCTGGGCTGGGAGGAGAAGCTCAGGGAGGATTGGGTGGACATAACAGATGAGGTCACCAAAACCTCACACTTCTTTCTAGAAAACTGGAGAAGGTTCTATGGTCAGAAAGCTGGGAGGTGGGTGGAGCCATCTGGGGTGTTCTAGGGAGGAGTAGTGTCGGGTGAAAGTCTGGAGATGTAGCAGAGGCGCTGTGGTGCGGGCCCCTACCCGGGAGGTCACCCCAGTCTGGGGAGGATGACCTTGGGGCCTGCGTGTTCGGGTGCAGCCAGGAAGGAGAGAAATTCCTGGAGTGGCTCAGGAGGAACAGGAAAACAGCGGAGGTGCTACAGGAGGAGTGAGAGACTTTAACCACATCAGTACCAGGCACGAAAACCCCCTTCCTGTCCAGCCATTTTTCAGCTTTGAGAGATATCACACTTTGAATGACAATTACTCAGTCATGCAACACTGTACCCATATGAAATTTGTGTCCTTTTTTTCACACAAATAGAGCTTTCTTTTGGTGGTATTTAATCACTAGGGTTTTTTTTTATTTTTTGTGCTATAAATAAAAAAAGATTGAAAATTTTGTGAAAAAATGCCTTTTTCTTTGTTTCTGTCATAAATTTTTGCAAATTAGTCATTTTTCTTTGTAAATTTTGGCCAAAATTTATACTGCTACCTATCTTTGGTAAAAATAATACAAATAAGTGTATATTAGTTGGTCCTTGTGTAAGTTATAGTCTACAAGCTATGGTGCCAATCATTGAAAATTGATCACACCTGATCACACCTGATATACTGACGGCCTATCTCATTTCTTGAGACCCTAACAAGCCAGGAAAGTACAAATACCCCCCCAAATGACCGTTTTTTGGAAATTAGACATTCCAAGGTATTTAGTAAGAGGCATGGTGAATTTTTTGAAGTTGTAATTTTTTCCCACAATTCTTTGAAATATTAATATTTTTTTTTTTCTTTTTCTTTTTTTTTCACAAAATTGTCATTGTAACAGGTTATTTCTCACGCCCAGCATATGCATACCACAAATTACACCCCAAAACACATTCTGCTACTCCTCCTGAGTATGGCAATATCACATGTCTGAGACTTTTTCACAGCCTGGCCACATACAGATGCTCAACATGCAGGGAGCGCCGTCAGGTATTCTAGGGACATAAATTACACATCTAATGTCATGACGACCTATCACATTTTTGAAGGCCCTGGAGCACCAGGACAATGGAATTGCCCACAAAATTACCCCATTTTGGAAAGCAAACACACCAACGTATAATCTATGAGGCATAATGAGTCTTTTGAACGGTTCATTTTTTTCCAGTAGTTTTTGGAAAATGTGGGAAAAAAATGAAAACGCATTTTTTTACACAAAGTTGTCCATTTATAAGATATTTCCAACACATAGCATGTACATAGCAAAAATGACACCCCAAAATACATTCTGCTATTCCTCCTGAGTATGGTGATACCACGTGTGAGACTTTTACAGCCTGACCACATATGGAGGTCCAACATTGAACTAGCACCTTCCGGCGTTCTACAAGTATAAATTACACATCTCATATCTCAACACCCTATTACACTTTTGAAGGTCCTGGAGCACCAGGACAATGGAATTGCCCACAAAATGACCCCATTTTGGAAAGCTAACACCCCAACGTATAATCTATGAGGCATAATGAGTCTTTTGAACATTTTTTTCCAGTAGTTTTTGGAATATGTGGGAAAAAATGTTTTTACACAAAGTTGTCCATTTATATGATATTTCCAACACATAGCATGTACATAGCAAAAACAACACCCCAAAATACATTCTACTACTCCCCCCGAGTATGGCGATACCACATGTGTGAGACTTTTACAGGTGATGTTTACTCATGGGTGTGACGGTCACTGACAGGTGATTGGCGATGGTCACTGATGGGTGACTGGCTGTGGTCACTGATGGGTGACTGGCGGTGGTCACTGATGGGTGATGGGTGTCTGGCGGTGGTCACTGATGGGTGACTGGTGGTGGTCACTGATGGGTGATGGGTGACTGGCAGTGGTCACTGATGGGTGACGGGTGACTGGCGGTGGTCACTGATAGGTGATGGGTGACTGGCGGTGGTCACTAATAGGTGATGGGTGACTGGCGGTGGTCAGTGATGGGTGAAGGGTCTCTGGTGGTGGTCACTGATGGGTGACTGGTGGTGGTCACTGATGGGTGACTGGTGGAGGTCACTGATGGGTGACTGGCGGTGCACACTGATGGGTGCTGGGTGTCTGGTGGTGGTCACTGATGGGTGATGGGCGCCTGGTCGTGGTCACTGATGGGTGACTGGTGGAGGTCACTGATGAGTGACGGATGACTGGCGGTGGTCACTGATAGGTGATGGGTGACTGGCGGTGGACACTGATGGGTGCCGGGTGTCTGGTGGTGGTCACTGATGGGTGACTGGCGGTGATCACTGATGGGTGTCACGCATCTGGCGGTGGTCACTGATGGGTGACGGGTGTCTGGAGGTGGTCACTGATGGGTGACCGGTGTCTGGTGGTGATCACTAATGCGTGACGGGTGACTGGCGGTGGTCACAGATGCGTGATGGGTGACAGGTGACTGGCGGTGGTCACTGATGGGTGACGGGCGACTGGCGGTGCTCACTGATGGGTGACTGGCGGTGGTCACTGATGGGTGACGGGTGACTGGTGGTTGTCACTGATGGGTGATGGGTGACTGGCGGTGGTCACTGATGGGTGACGGGTGAATGGCGTTGGTCACTGATGGGTGACGGGTGACTGGCGGTGGTCACTGATGGGTGACAGGCCATGGTCGCTGATGGGTGACGGGTGACATGCCACGGTCACTGACAGGTGACATGCCACGGTCACTGACGGGTGCACTTTATGATGGCAGTATGATGAAAGGTACTTTTTATGATACAGGTACACTTTATGATGACAGGTACACTTTATGGGGGCATATGGGGTGACTGTTGGGTGACTGGTGCATTGTGGGGGCAGGGGGGATGTGACAGGGTGTGTTTTTACTATACAGATCAGTAACTCACTGATCCCAGCTCTTCTCTCCACTAGAAACTATGTGAGGAGAGAAGAGCTGGTAACAGTGAGCGACCGCTCTGTTTACATTGGATGTGATAGGCTGAAAAGTAGATCACAGCCGATCACAAGGTAACAGCCGCCGGCGGTGACAGGCAGTGTTCCCTGGGAACATGCCGCCACCGACCCGATCGCGCGCATGCGCCGTACGAATGGGTGACGTGCCATTTGTGATCAGCCGTGACTTTGTCACGGACGATTCCATGGTAAACAGCCATAACCAATGGCTGTTCACCCCAGTCGGTGACGCGGTGTGTCCTGGGGACACGCCGACACCGACAGAGCCGGGATGCGCAGGCCCGATTGCGCGCAATCCCGGCTTAAAAGGGCAACGTCATATGACGTTGTCCCAGAACAATAGCCGTTCCGCCCCGCCTTCATTTGACGGTGGGTGGAAGGAAAGCGGTTAAAGTATCCACCGATGCGGCGAGTGACGGTCCCTGGGACTAGAGGAGAAAGTGCTGGATCAGGCTGGGACAGGAATTGTGGACAGTCTGTGGGAGTCTTGGGAGTCAGTCAAGGGAAAGGAGAGTCACTACCAAAGAGCAGGTCGGCGGGACCTGGAGAAGATGGGCTGGGAGCTGTAGTCCGTCAAAGGCCCGGTTACCACTAAAATACTTTGCTGCACATTCAGGGGCCCGAGATCCCTGGCCTATAATGGGTGTCCCTGAGGTCCTGCTGAAACAGGGTAGGCCTCACCACGTGCTAACCGCGGTGAAGAGAAAGGTACAGAGAAGCCTGATAAATTTCCCTTCAGGCTGGAAACTAAGTTCTGAGCTGGAGAGAAGCAAATGAGTGTAAATTGGAGAGTTCTGTGTAGTGAGAGAACTGTAAGAGAAACGGTCAGCAAGTGAAGTGCTGGAGAGTTGAGAGGAGCAATAGTCTGCAGAGGGAGAGTCTGCAGTGAAGCGTGCATATACAGGCTTGTATATGGGATCTTTGTACCATCATTTCTTGGGCATACCACAGTCATCCCTTATCCCCATCCAAGTTATTTCCCCTAATAAAACAACAAAAACAAGAACCGGCCTGGTCAGTGTCTCAGAATGTGTGATCTATGTTGCGATTGAGGTCAGCTATCAGGTGAACCTCTACTACAAGCCACTCTCAAGGGAGCATATGGCTACATAAGTATTTGACCCCAAAACATGACTTAGTACTTGGTGGCAAAACCCTTGTTGGCAATCACAGAGGTCAGACGTTTCATGTAGTTGGCCACCATATTTGCACACATCTCAGGAGGGATTTTATCACACTCCTCTTTGTATGTCCTCTCCAAGTCATTAAGGTTTTGAGGCTGCCATTTGGTAACTCAAACCTTCAGCTCCCTCCACATACTTTCTATGGGATTAAGGTCTTGTGACCGGTTAGGCCACTCCAGGACCTGCTTCTTCTTGAGCATTTCCTTTGTTGCCTTGGCCGTGTGTTTTGGGTCATTGGTGGAATACACATCCACAACTCATTTTCAATGCCCTGGCTGAGGGAAGGAGGTTCTCACCCAAGATTTAATGGTACACAGTCTCTTCCATCGTCCCTTTGAGGTGGTGAAGTTGTCCTGTCCTCTTAGCAGAAAAACACCCCCAAAGCATAATGTTCCCACCTTCATGTTTGATGGTGGTGATGGTGTTCTTGGGGTCATAGGCAGCATTCCTCCTCCTCCACACACGGTGATTTGAGCTGATGCCAAAGAGCTTGATTTTGGTCTCATCTGCCCACAACACTTTCACCCAGTTCTTCTCCGAATCATTCAGATGTTCATTAGCAAACTTCAGACGGGCCTGTACATGTGCTTTCTTGAGCAGGGGGACCTTGCAGGTGTTGCAGGATTTCAGTCCTTTGCGGTATAGTGTGTTACAAATTGTTTTCTAGGTGTCTATGGTCCCAACTACCTTGAAATCATTGACAAGATTATCCCCTGTCATTCAGGGCTGATTCCTCGCCGTTCTCCTGATCATTGAGGTGAGACCTTGCATGCAGCCCCGGACCGAGGGAGATTGACAGTTATTTTGTTTCTTCCATTTGCAAATAATGACACCAACTGTTGTCACCTTCTCACCAAGCTGCTTGGCGATGGTCTTGTAGCCCATTCCAGCCTTGTGTAGGTCTACAATCTTGTCCCTGACATCCTTGGATAACTCTTTGGTCTTGGCCATGGTGGAGACATTGGAATCTGATTGATTGATTGATTGATCGATTGATTGCTTCTGTGGACGGGTGTCTGTTATACAGGTAACAAGCTGAGATTAGGAGCACTCCCTAATCTCAGCTCATTACCTGTATAGAAGAAACCTGAGAGCCAAAAATCTTGCTGATTAATAGGGGATCAATTACCCTTTTCACTCATTAAAATGCACTCATTAAAATGCACTTAGAAAATGAAAACTAATGCAGCCACCACAAATATTCACAGAGACTGAAATAACCTAGAGGTAAGTTACTTTTAAAGTAGTTGTGAACACACAATGGTAAGGCTGAGCCTGGGTTCACACATATGTGAACACAGACCTCGCACGTGATTCGCACCTGCATGTGCCGATCACATGCGATATCTGTGCAATGCGAGTTCAGCCATACAGTTTGTATGACTGAACTCACATTGGATTTGCACAAAAAACATGCAGGGACTTTTTTTTCCTGCAATGAAATCGGATTGCATGCATGTTCACACCCATGCAATCTGATTCCTGTCCGAATTCACAGTTCGCGCTGCGATCTGTGAAGCGATAGCTTTATATTGACACCCACAGCAGTTCACAGAGGGCAGTATGATCTGCCTGCAGGGGAGATGCGATGCAGGAACCTGCGCAGGAATCACGCTGGTTCCCGCATTGCATATGTGTGAACCCAGGCTCAATAAAGACACCAGTCCATTCAGTTTAACCTGTGTGGGTGTGTATGTGCTCATGTCAAAAATCATATCCCATATCCCTGTATAATGTGCTCGCTAAGATGGCCAAGAGTTTTTTTAAAACTATTAATACTTCCTGCTGACACCACTGATCATGGATGTGAGTTCCACATCCTTCCTGGCCTAACAGTGAACTAAACCCTCTATGCAGTACCACTTCGCATCCGGGCCATTTCTGGCACTCCTCTCCTACATGTACAAATCATCATTTTTTTGCTAGAAAATTACTCAGAACCCCCAAACATTATATATGGTTTTTTAGAAAAGATTCTAGGGAATAAAATGGAGGTTGTTGCACCTTTTTATGTCATGCGGTATTTGCGCAGCGATTTTTCGAACGCGTTTTTTTGGAAAAAAAAACTGTTTCATGAATTAAAAAAAAAACAAAACAGTAAAGTTAGCCCAATTTTTTTTCATAATGTGAAAGATGATTTTATGCCGAGTAAATAGATACCCAACATGTCACATTTTAAAATTGCGCAAACTTGTGGAATGGAGCCGAACTTTGGTACTTAAAAATCTCCATAGGCGATGCTTTAAAAATTCTTACAGGTTAGGTGTTTTCAGTTACAGAGGAGGTCTTGGGCTAGAATTATTGCTCTCACTCTAACGATACCTCACATGTGTGGTTTGGACGCCGTTTACATATGCGGGCGCGACTTACGTATCGGTTCGCTTCTGTGCGCGAGCTTGCGGGGACGGGGCGCTTTAAATTTTTTTTTTATTTCTTATTTTACTTTTATTTTTTTTATTTTGACACTTTCACTTTAATTTTTTTTTGATCACTTTTATTCCTATTACAAGGAATGTAAACATCCCTTGTAATAGTAAAAGTGTGTGACAGGTCCTCTTTATGGACAGATGCAGGGTATATAAGACCCTACATCTCTCCTCCAGGCTGGAAAGGCTGAGATCAAAAAAAAAAAACCAGACCATCTCAGCCTTTTCTTCCCCCTTAACAGTCGTTGTTTACTTCGGAGACCCGTAAATGGCGTCACGACGTGTGCCCGGGCCTCCGAGAGCCATAGAGATGACCGAGGGCCATCTGTCCCTCAGAAATCTCTGTTACTAAGATTCGGCGGCAGGCGATTCCTTCTCCCAGCCACCGATCGCTCAGGTGAGTCGGGAGAAGGAGGCTGAACTGCCACTATGATCGTTCTTTCGGTGATGGGAATCGCCTGAGGAAAAAAATGATACCTTAACGATGCCTGCAGGTGCCGGCATCATTGAGATATCACCATTGAAATCCCAGGACGTCTATTGACGTCCTGCGGATGCGAAGTGGTTAAGGTTAAACCACTTTCCAATTTCATTGAGTGACTATGTGTCCTCTTATACTCCCTGAGACCATGGACGTCTGCAGGTAAGGGCAAGGTGGGGCCATTGCCCCCCCCCCCCTGGAATCAGGAATCAGATTGGGGGTTCCCCACTAGGTCCTTATCCTCTTGAGCCATGTACGCAGTATCTAACAGTCTCTTAGGCCATGTATGCAGTCTCTGACCATCTCCTGTACCATGTCCACAGTCTCTGACTGTCTTCTGTACTATGTCCGCAGTCTCTGACCATCTCGTGTGCTATGTCTGTAGTCTCTGACCATCTCCTGTATCATGTCTGCAGTCTCTGACCATCTCCTGTACTATGTCCACAGTCTATGACCACCTCCTGTCCTATGTCCGCAGTCTCTGACCATATCCTGTACTATGTCTGCAGTCTCTAACCGTGATAATGTAATAATGAGATTGTCAAAAAGGGGCAGAGCGTGGATGACCTTAAAATTATGTCCCCCCCTGAAAAAAGTTCTGCGGACGCCCATGCCTGAGACTGAAAAGTTTATTCCCTATGCTAGAGTCACCATTGAGGTATTTTTATATTGTTATCATACAGTATCTCCTCTAAAGTGTCTCTTCTCCAGGGAGAATAAGTTTAATGTTTGTAGTCATTCCTTGTAACTGAGGCCCTCCAGTCCTCTTATTTTGTTGCCCTTCTCTGTACTCTCTCCACCTCCAGCACATCCTTTCTGAGGATTGGTCACCAGAACTGGGTGGCATACTCCATATGTGGCTAAACTAGAGTTTTAGACTCCATTTACACACTGTAAACGAAACAGTCCTAGACGTGAGTTACCGCATTTAGGGGTGCTTAGTGGAGTCTACAAGCTGTTTGGCATTGCAAATGCCTCTGAACTGGCGTCTGAACCCATTTTTTTGCGTTCCAAAAAAAACCTCTAAACTCAACTGCCTGGAAACGACCTTAAACGACCCTGAGTAAATGTACTGATAAGATAACATAGAGGAAAGTTCAGGGGCAGCTGAAAAAAACACCCAAATGCCTCAAAACGTCCGTTTATCAGCAGCAGTGTAAATGAGGCCTTATAAAGTGGCAGGAGTATAGTTTTATCTCTTGAGTAAATACCCTTTTCCTGACGCCAACATGGCAGCATACTAGTGATAGAGCTCCGCCTCTTAACCACTCCCTCAGGACCAGTGAATAGCATAAACAAAGGCATGGTTAGCCGCCACCCCATTCTTCTTTTTTTCCTCATACCTCCACGCACCAGTGAAGAGTAAGCAGTTCTATGTCCCTACCTCTGCCTCTGTGCAGTAACTGTCTGGGTTCAAGCCTCTCCCAGTTCGGAGACCCAGTGCTCGGGCTGCTAAATTGCGCTAAAAAGCCTGGGTGCCCCTTCTGTGGGTCTTGATGGGGCCCTGCAGTGTTTCCTCTCTAGGAACAAAATCTGCCATTATGTAAGTGCCTGTGGGCTTGGGAGGGCCAGCTAGTTCATTCATTTTCCTTTTTTGGTTCCTTGCACCATACAGGGCTGCTTATTCCTTTTATTCTGTGCTGTCTCATATGTGTTCTCCCTTACCTTGATCTGTTTCTCTTTTGAGTGCCTCACATGTCTCCATGTTTGTTTGTGTTCTGTTTGCTCATGTGTCCAGACCATGCTGCCTGGGGCGTCTTGATGACATCATCAGGCTGTGCCGGCCATCTTGCTTATGGGCAAAAGCCCACTGTTGCTATCAATGAGGGATGCAGTCCTGGGGAAGCTCCCCCTGCTGATTTTCAGCAGATAGTACACAAAAAAAAAAATGTGTATGTGTACATGTGTGTATATATATATGTGTATGTATATGTATGTATATATATATATATATATATACATACTGCATTAATTTGTTTCTTTTACTAAAAAAAAAAAAAAAGGAGAAATGTATGTGCATATATGTATATATATATATATATATATATATATATATATATATTTATTTATTTATTTTGGTATAATGTCGAAAGACCTTCTCTTTCTAGTGCTATTTTCCTTTCTGGCTATCCTCATTTTAGCTGGCCGGCCTATCTGTCCTAAAGCCATGAGTCAGTCACCGCTTATGCAAAAAGACCCTCAAATTCAAAGGTACGGGACCACCGTGTTGGCGGTGCACTTTACCAAAAGTGATTGCAGTCTCATAGGCAGCCCACTTGGGAGCATCTATAGTATCCATCTGTAGAAGTATCATGGTCATCCCAGCATACCTACTCAAACTTTATGGAGTAGACATAGGTGCCTTGTCATCAGAGGACTTTGTGGGAAGGACTATTCAGTCCACTGTCCCATCCTAATTAGAATATTGGTTTGGCAAGTAGAACCCACCCTGTCAGCTAATTATTTATCACTAGTATGCTGCCATGTTGGTGTCAGGAAAACGGAAAATTGTATCAAATACTTACCGTAATTTTCCTTTCCTGATGCCAAACCATGGCAGCATACGGGCCCACCCTGTGCGTTCCGGTATGTGGCTTGTTACAAAGAATGGGGGGGCGGCTAACCATGCCTTTTTTTTATGCTATTCACTGGTCCTGAGGGAGCGGTTAAGAGGCTGAGCTCTATCACTAGTATGCTGCCATGGTTTGGCATCAGGAAAGGAAAATTACGGTAAGTATTAGATACAATTTTCCATTTTTAATGCGTGCTAATATACTGCTGGCTTTATTTGCTGCAGCTTGGCATTGCATGCCATTGCTGAGCCTGTCATCTACAAGGACCCCCAAAACTTTTTCCATCCTGGATTTCCCCAGAGGTTCTCCCCCTAGTATGTAGTAACTTGCATTCATAATTTTAGCCCCCAAGTGCATTAATTTACATTTTTCAACATTAAACCTCATTTGCCATGAAGTTGCCCACCCCTTTATTTTACTGAGGTCTTCTTGTAAAGTTTCTATATCCTGCCGAGAAGTTACTGCCCTGCTTAGCTTTGTATCATCAGCAAACACTGAGATTGAGCTATTTATCCCATCCGATATATCATTTATGAATAAGTTAAACACAATTGGTTCCAGGACAGGACCTTGGGGTACCCCACTTACCACTTCAGACCATTCTGAGTACACACTATTTATCACCACCCTCCTGTAACCGATTTTCTATCCATGTACAAATCCTATGATCGATGCCTACAGACCTCAGTTTTGTAAATTAAGCATTTGTGGGGGACTGTAAGGAATACGTTTGAAAAATCCAGGTATACCACATCCACAGGCCTTCCCTTATCTAGATGGTAGTTCACTTCCTCAAAGAATATTAACAGGTTGGTTTGGCAAGAACGACCTTTCATAAATCCATGCTAATTACTACTAATGACACTGTATTCATCAGCAAAATCTTGGGTAGTCCCTATCACCCTCTCAAATAGTTTACATACTATTGATGTTAGACTGACTGTTCTGTAGTTCCCAGGTATATGTTTTGGCCCTTTTTTAAATAGTGGTACCATGTTGGCCCTTCGCCTATCCACTAGTACCATTCCTGTCAGTATCCTGTCCATAAAAATTAGGAATAGCGGTCTGGCTATACTGACTGACAAGATCAACCAGGTGCTTCAGATGGAAGACATACATGAAAAGGATGCAGACTATAAATTTATAAAATGCACATATGTGAACACGAATACAGAAAAAAAAATATTTAGGGCAACATATGCTTTTAGCATGATTTTCTCTCTAATTATGCATGATCCTTTGTGCAGGAGGGGTATTCAGGTAGGTAAAACATGCAATTATTGTTAGAAAAGTACCAACCAGTCAACTGAAGATTGCAGATTTGCATGAATAATCACACAGTCCATTCATTTCTATAGAAGCAATTAATCACAAACAATGGGAAACCTAACTGAATTGCAGCATTTGAAATCATAAGCGATCAGTTGAACAATCACATGACTGCAGATTGCTCATGTATCACCTCTAATGACGTTCAAGTCACCACAAGAAGAGTGATTACCCAAATAGATTTTTAATCGCAGAGTGATTCTTATGTTATGACAACAGCAGTGTTCTCTGCAGTGATGTGCTGAGAGCTCAGGCCAACATAATGACTCCCCCCCCCCAAGAGGTGTGTCCATGACACCCTAGGCTCACTGGAAGTGACATCCACTGTCATTTAACAGGAAGAGAATTGGTAGCAAACATCAAAGTGTGGTGTCTGCAGGCAGGCCTGGACTGGGACAAAAAATAGGCTTGGGCATTTTAGACTGGGCAGCCAGATCAGGGAAGGGGGAGTGGGGCGAGCGTTCGCACATGTGGTTGAAGACAGGATATTCTATGAGACATCCCAATCCAGCAAAGGGACATCCCCATCTGGCAAAGAGACATCCCCAATCCAGGACAGAGACAACCCCAATCCAGTAAGGATACATCTCAGTCCAACAGAGACAGCCCCAGACCAGCAGAGACAGCTTCAGACAGGCAGAGACAGCCTTAGACCAGCAGGGACAGTCCCAGACCAGCAGGAACAGCTCCAGACTAACAGAGACAGCCAGCAGAGACAGCCCCAGACCAGAAGAGACAGCTCCAGACCAGCAGAGACAGCCCCAGACCAGCAGAGACAGCCTCAGATGAGCAGAGACAGCTCCAGACCAGCAGAGACAGCCTCAGACGAGCAGAGACAGCTCCAGACCAGCAGAGACAGCCTCAGACCAGCAGAGACAACCCCAGATCAGCAGAGACAGCCCCAGACCAACAGAGACAGCTCCATACCAGCAGAGACAGCCTCAGACCAGCAGAGACAACCCCAGACCAGCAGAGACAGCCCCAGACCAACAGAGACAGCTCCAGACCAGCAGAGGCAGCTCCAGACCAGCAGAGACAGCTCTAGACCAACAGAGACAGCCCCAGACCATCAGAGACAGCTCCAGACCAACAGAGACAGCCCCAGACCAACAGAGACAGCTCCAGACCAGTAGAGCCAGTCCCAGACCAGCAGAGCCAGCCCCAGACCAGCAGAGACATCTTGGGAGTCAAAAATGCCCCCTGCTGCCACCCAAATGCCATCTCTTTACCGTTCAGCATACATTAATACAATATAATATTAATAGGCACTTAGGCATGTTAGGCAATATTAATAGGCAGGTTGGCATGTAGTGGCAATGGCATTGGATGATGGCAAAATGGCATCACTTACTTTTCTGAAGAACAGTTCAGGGCCCCCTCGTGTGTGTCTGCTGCTGGTGCGGTGATAATCCTCCCCCTTCCTTCATGCTCATGGTCATGGCGGTCACCTGTCCTGGGCTGGACTCCTGGCTTATCCCCTTCATTTCCGGCCGGCGGCCACTCTCCTCAGCTTAACAGACGGCCGTGCTGCCACGGTTAGGCTGTGTGAGCGGCGCCGGCTCACGGAGCAGCTCGGGAAGGGCCAGCGGCAAGAATG
The DNA here is from genome assembly GCA_018402905.1 of Glandirana rugosa. Taxonomy (NCBI): domain Eukaryota; kingdom Metazoa; phylum Chordata; class Amphibia; order Anura; family Ranidae; genus Glandirana; species Glandirana rugosa. The sequence goes on along the minus strand of BLSH010490831.1, from coordinate 1,429,704 downwards.
GATGCGGTGCGGGCCGGCCTTCTCCGCGGAGCAGACCGCGGAGCCGGCCAGGCTGCATGTCACTGACCGTGTGTCTGAGTGAGACTGTGACTGTTTACAATGATTACAAAATCACATGCAGACCGGCGACCCCAGCCCACCGGGCATATGCCCGGTGTGCCCTATGGCCAGTCCAGCCCTGTCTGCAGGGGACAGTGTGGTGTAGAAAGTACTACAGCGAAAGATAGATTTTTTAAAAATTTATACAGCTGTTGAGAATAATTTTTTATTATTTTTCAAAGTTAGAGCTGGGCCCTAAAACCAATGAAAAAAAAGTGTTACCTGTGTGCTCCAGACTGTGAAAGTCAGTTGCATTTTCTTTTCAAATTAAGAATTGGCAATATGAAAAATGTAAAAGAAAAATATGAGCAGAGGAAAGCCGTCGCATACATACTTTATTCAAACAAGCAAAGGTGTTGTTGATACGGTGAAGGTGCCCTTGTTATTGTAATGGGGAATATTTTACAAGACAATTATTTTTCTTCATATGTATTCAGTGTAGACAATATCCAAGCTAGTAAAAAGTAACCGTGATGAAACAATTCTAACCAATGATGACTGTGTTGAGCAAGACGTGAAGCCGGACTTCAAGAAAACACACAAAATTAACATTTTTACAAGTTGAATCGTCCGGAGACACTGATCTATTTTTATTAAGGTATAAATTTTTAATCTGACTCCACTGACGGTCTGATTGCTTTGTTTAGCTTAAGTTCATTACAGATGCTCAGAAGTGCATTAAGCGGCCACATTGCCAAGCTCTGAATAGGCTTCCAGCCATAGTCTGTTGTTTCCCCAGTGATAAGATGAGACTACCAGTGCATGGGCACTAAACATTTTTTTCACGTGTGCTGTTCTGACCGTTTCAAACTAACATCTCAGTTAACGCAAAGATCAAAATGCAGCACAGCCATCAGAAGACTGGTTGACTGGTCTAATTGTAAAACTCTTTTAGCAGACTAAGGGCCTAGTCAACAGGCTTCTGCTCACTTTAAATGGGTTTTGCAATTCCATACAAGTCTACGAAGAAGCAAAATTCTGCTTGAAGCAGGTCAAATATAAGTCAAAAGGAAGTCAACTACAAGTCAAATGCACTTGTTAATGAATTTTAACTGATGTCAGTAGTATCTAAAGCTGATGTCAAACTGATGCCATCAACACAAGTCCAAATCCTGTCAACACAGGTCGCCCTAACATATTTGGAGATGTTTACCAGAAATGGGGTGTATTAGTTTAGGGTGCTAATAGCTTTGTGATGGTACTTTTTGGTGCAAAGTTTTAAGAACGAGGTCAAACCTAAATCCTCCTCCAAGTGCCACTAAGTCCCAAACTATGCAAAATGCCAGATCACCCTCTGACATGTACCCCTAAATTACCTGAACATGTTACTTCTAAATTATAACATAATGCAGTATCTGTTTAATAGCGGGACTCCATCAGGGAACGGGAAAATAAAGTATAACTAAAGGCAAAACTTTTTTTTTTCATTCTGAGTAGAGTGGAAGGGTTAGCTCACCTGTTGGACTTTTATTGCTATCTGTGTCCCCGTGAGGGAGATTCGCCCTCCTTTTTTGTCCTGTTTACTGTTTTCACCAAAATAACATTTTGGGTTGTCATCAGAACAGGCATAGGACAGGAACAGGAACTTCCAAGAGGTACACTGGTTTTGTGATGCTGGTGACAACCAGGGATTCCCTCAGTTTGGAGGAATTTCCTCTCCCTTTAGTTATGAGACAGGAAGTAAAGGAAAAGCTCTCCAATGGGACATAGATGTCCAAAAAATAGACAGGGGTTATGACCCCCCTTACTCTATCTGAAATGAAAAAAAAAAGTTTGCCTTTAGTTATCATTTAAAAGTCAGCAGATGAAAATACTGTGGCTGCTGATTTTACAGAAACAGAGACTTAAAGCAGAGCTCCACCCAAAAGGGGAAGCTCCACTTGTTTGCACCCTCCCGCCCTCCACTGCCATATTTGGCCCTTTTTGGGGGGGAGCGGGTACCTGTCTCGCACTTTCAGGTAAGATCGGCGTTGGCGATCTACGACATTTCCGGACCCTCCTCCTTCTCTCCCCCCGCTGCCTTCTAGAACATACACAGGTCCCTGAAGATGGCATGACCATTCAGAAAGAGCAGCACGACTCGCGTATGCGCAGTAGGAAATCTGAAGGCTTCATGGATAAGGCAGATGAGAGAGAAATCAAGTCAATGCTGCATGATACAGGATACCCGAAGATGAGGTCACACTCTTCAGAAGCCAGTTTATATTACATGCAAAATACATATTTAGAAATATTTATATTTATTTAAATGCACATTTATTTAAATACAGTGAGTACACCCCTTACATTTTTGTAAATATTTTATTACAGTGGAACCTCGGATTACGAGCATAAACCGTTCCAGGAGAATGCTTGTAATCCAAATCACTCGTATATCAAAGCAAGTTTCCGCATGGAAACTCAGATAATTCGTTCCACAGTGACTGCTTGTCTATGCAGTACTGTATGTGGCTAGAGGTGAGGGGAAGCTGGTGTATGTAATACCATATGTGGCCAGAGGTGCGGGGGCGCTGGTGAGGCTTGGAAACATTCTGAAATGCTGAGGAACTGCTAACACTTTCAGTATTTCCGAGTGCTTCCGAGCGTCTCCAAGCCTCACCAGCGCCCCCCCACGCCTCTGACCACATGCGGTATTGCATGCACAGGGGCTTAATCCTGCTAGTTTTGCGAGACAGTGCTTGCAAAGCAAGTCAGGATTATTTTTTAAAAACTGCTCGTATTGCTAAACGCTCATTAACCGCGTTACTCCCAATCCGAGGTTCCACTGTATATCTTTTCATGTAACAACACCGAAGAAATAACACCTTGCTACAATGTAAAGTAGTGAGTGCACAGCTTATATAACAGTGTAAATGTGCTGTCCCCTCAAAATAACTCAACACACAGCCATTAATGTCTAAACCACTGGCAACAAAAGTGAATACACCCCTAAGTGAAAATGTCCAAATTGGGCTCAATTAGCCATTTTCCCTCCCCTGGTGTCATGTGACTCTTTAGTGTTACAAGGTCTCAGGCGTGAATGGGGAGCAGGTGTGTTAAATTTGGTGTTATCGCTCTCACTCTCTCATACTGGTCACTGGAAGTACAACATGGCACCTCATGGCAAAGAACTCTCTGAGGATCTGAAAAAAGAATTGTTGCTCTACATAAACATGGCCTAGGCTATAAGAAGATTGCCAAGACCCTAAAACTGAGCTGCAGCACGGTGGCCAAGACCATACTGCGGTTTAACGGGACAGGTTCTACTCAGAACAGGCCTCGCCATGGTCGACCAAAGAAGTTGAGTGCACATGCTCAGCGTCATATCCAGAGGTTGTCTTTGGGAAATATACGCATGAGTGTTGCCAGCATTGTTGCAGAGGTTGAAGGGGTGGGACGTCAGTCTGTCAGTGCTCAGACCATATTCCACACACTGCATCAAATTGGTCTGCAAGGCTGTCGTTCCAGAAGAAAGCCTCTTCTAAAGATGATGGACAAGAAAGCCTGCAAACAGTTTGCTGAACACAAGCAGACTAAGGACATGGATTACTGGAACCATGTCCTGTGATAAAGATAAACTTACTTGGTTCAGATGGTGTCAAGCATGTGTGGTGGCAACAAGGTGAGGAGTACAAAGACAAGTGTGTCTTGCAGTCAAGCATGGTGGTGGGAGTGTCATGGTCTGGGGCTGCATAAGTGCTGCCGGCACTGTGGAGCTACAGTTCAATGAGTGAACCATGAATGCCAACATGTACTGTGACATACGGAAGCAGAGCAAGATCCCCTCCCTTCAGAAACTGGGCTGTAGGGCAGTATTCGAACATGATAACAACCTCCAAACCAGTAGCCAGGGCCCAGCAGCCCAGACCCCCGGCCACAGGACTAGTAGCCAGGGCCCAGCAGCCACACCCCTGGCCCCAGGACCAGTAGCCAGGCTCTTGGCCCCAGCAGCCAGACCTGAGGACCAGGAGCTCAGCCCGAGAAGCCAGGGCCCACCCTAAAAGCCAGGCCCCAGGACCAGCAGCCAGGAATCAGGACCAGCAGCCAGCCCTAGTACCCAAGGTAAGTGAAGTCTTCTAGGGCTGGGCATCAAAATACTATTAATATAATATTGTTTATTGGGAAAATTTACTGGGGAAAGTTGGTGGTCAGGCGTCTGAAGCTGTGTACAAGGCCCCATGATTTCTGATGGCTGCCCTGGCCATGGTTCTGCACACATGACCAGTTATGACACCAACTATTTGATGGTTTGACAGTTTGGTTGCGGTCACAAGCATATGTGATAGTTAACAATCCAGCATTCCAGAAATGTAACTGTTTTTTGAAACCATTAAATCGATAGGTTTAGTTCCCCTTTATGATTTCCTGCTGTTCAGGGGCCCTGTGCTTCAGCAAAATAGCAGTCTCAGGCAAAAAGAAACAGGAACAATGCTAGAGGCAATTTACAGCACACACTAATTTTGGTAGCATAATTATTTTATGGAATGTATGTTCCTTGCTAAAGAACATTATGTTTTTTTATCAAGTTGTTATTGGTAAAGCTCCGCTTTCAACTAGGGCCCACGATACAAGTGCACAGCAGTAATTTATCTCTTTTTTGATGATTTCCTTTAATAGATCAATCCCATTCTATGGTGGAAACCTTGTAAGCAAGAGGCTTAGAGTATGTTTTCTGGTACTGAATACAAGTTTCAACTGCCTGATAAAGGGGGACTTGGCTGTATATTCAATTGCCACGGAGGCTAGGATTTATGTTGTGTTTTTTTATCTGCAGAGATGGTGTATAAAGTGGTTGTAAACCTCGGTCATGGAATCTGAGCAAAGCATATATTCAGTATCTGTAGTGTTTACCTATCTCTCTCCAAAGCTCAAAGTGTTGTTTCCCTCTGGTGCTCCGTTCCTCTGTTATCATAATGAGTCACTTCTGAGAATTTTCCCGACACATGAGATAAATTTGTGTAGGAGAGGGAGCTCAGCATGGAGCTTGTCTATTCAGGACACAATTATTCCTTTCTGTTCCTTTCCTCCAATCAGCTCTCACACACTGTAACGGCAGCCTCTCCGCCCCCTCCTCTGTGCTCCTGACAGATGAAGAAAGATTTTTAACACAATCTGCCCTTTAGAAGGGGTGTAGAGAAGAGAAGACTGCACATAAACAAGTAAAACCTATGTAGGAGGATTTGTTTCATCTCTGTGTAAAAACCGAATGCAATGATTTGCAAATCTCATAAACCCCTATTTTATTCACAATAGAAAATGCACTATATTACCAAAAGTATTGGGATGCCTGCCTTTACACACAGGTGAATGGCATCCCAGTCTTAGTCCATTCAATATTGAACCCTAAGGACTAAAGCCTTGTACACACGGTGTGACAGTCGTACTACTGCTTTTTGTACAATCATCCAACCGTTCGCGATTAGAACAACCAACGTGCGACGGTCATACAACAGAAGTTGGATGAGCAGACTAGAAAACTTCTGTTGTACAACAAGCGGTCATACCGTGTGTACAGAGAAGTTGGGCCAACAAGCTGTACGTGCAAAACACGCATGCTCAGAAGTCAGGAACACCCGGAAGTGTCCGTTTGTGTAAACCTACCCTCCTAGTTCACAAATCACATGCACCTGAACTTCCTCTTCATATGCTCCCAGCACGTCACCACGTTAGGCTTGGTCGTATGATCGCTTAGTGCACATCAGTATGCGAGACACAACAGCCAACATACGATTTTGGATGTCCGGTCGTACGACCGTCGCTCCGTGTGTACGAGGCTTAAGACTGGGATGCCATTAAAGTTCATGTGCGTGTAAAGGCAGGTGGCCCAATACATCTGGTAATATAGTGTATATCAAATGTTTAAACTGAAAAAATGTACCATTTTAAGAAAGAAATAGGGTAATTTTGAAATTGATGGCAGCAACACATCTCAAAAAATTTGAAATAGGGCCATGTTTACCACGATGTAGCTTGTCCTCTTCGTTTAACAGCACTCTGTAAAAGTCTGGGAAATGAGGAGACTGGTTGCTGGAGTCTTGGGAGAGGAATGTTGTTCCATTCCTGCCAATTTAGGATTCTAACTTCTCAGCAGCCCTTGGTCTTTTTGTTGTATTCTTCTATTCAAGAAAGATATCCCAATTATTTTCAATTGGTGAAAAGTCTGGACTGCAGGCAAACCAGTTAAGCAACCGGAATCGTCTAATATGAGGCTATGCTGTTGTCATAGATGTAGTATGTGGTTTAGCATTGTCCTGCTGAAATATGCAAGGCCTTCCCTGAAAAATATATCATCTGGATAGGAGCATATACTGCTCTAAAACCTGTATATATGTTTCAGGATTGATGGTGCCTTTGCAGAAGTGCAAGTTGCCTGTTCCATACGTAGTAATGCAGAGATGCAGGATTTTGACTGCTGATAACAAGCCAGAAGGTCCCTCTCCTCTTTGATCCAGAGGATGCGGCGCCCACAGCTGCCAAACAAGAATGTAAAATTTTGATTAGTTTGATCATAGAACAGTTTTCCACTTTGCAACAGACCATTTTAACCCCTTGGCACTGGCACCTCCCAGCCCTTTAAAGGGTTTCAGATGCTGAGAGGCGGGGTGGGGCTTACGATCATGTGACTGCCATGATTGGCTGTCACAGCGGTCACATGATCGGAAAGCTCCAGATCGCAAGCAGCTGTTGGACGGCACAGTGAACTGTGTTCACAGACAGTGATTTTTGGAAGTATTCTTGAACCTATGCAGTGATGTCCATCACAGAATCATGCCTGTTTTAATGCAGTGCCATCGGAGGGCCCAAAGATCACAGGCACCCAATATTGCATTTTAGCCTTTTCATTTGCGCACAGAGATTTCTCCACATTCTCAGAATCTTTTGATGATATTATGCACTTTGTACTATGTGTTATGTATATTATGATGATATTTTTAAAGTATTTGCAATTTTACGTTGAGGAACAGTAGTCTGAAATAGTGTGATAACTTTTAGATGCAGTGACCAATCAAATTACTGACCTGTTGCCAATTAATCTAATTATTTACAAAATGTTCTTTCCTGTTAGTGACAGCTTTTTGTTGCCCTTTTCTGACTTTTTTGAAACGTGTTGCTGCCATAAATTTCAAAATGACCCTATTTTTTTATTAGAATGGTACATTTTCTCATTTTAAATATTTGATATGTTTTCTATTTGCCAATACGTATAAAATTTGGGTTTGTGAGATTTGCAAATCATTGCATTCTGTTTTCATGTATATTTTATACAATGTACCAACTTTTTTGAAATTGGGCTGTAAAAAAAAAAAAAAATAGATCCAAAGCTATTTAGCCCAAGTGACTTGCACAGTGCGGGTAATTGTGTGAATCCAGTCTTAATGTGTGTGTTAATGTTTACATGCATACAGTGCAAATAAGCTCTATTGGGGCTGCCTGCATGTGGCAAGAGCTGCTTGCATCCTATCAGTTAAGGGCACTAGGTAGCAGGGGTCAATCAATAGTGTGTAATCAGCTACACATTGTTGATATTTACTATATGTCAGCCCTGAGCATTGGTCGGTAGGGTACATTTACGCTGTATGTTGCATGCATGTAAACATTAGCACAATTGTTACATGCATACAGTGTATAGAATGTAAGATCCTATGTAAAATCATGTGCCCTATGTGCAAAGGGTCTCAAATGGAACTCTTGCCTAAATTAAATGCTCTGGAGAATACATAGTAGACAGCAAAAACAAGAGGGTAAATCTTCTTCATTCTGTCTATAACAAAATAAAATGGTTGCACAACCCTTTTAAAAGGATGAACTGGCGTCTGGAGTTAGACCTTTTTATTTTTTTAAATCATGCCTTTTTTAATGTTTAGCGCTTTGATCTTTTCAACATGTTTTTATTTTCCAAGTGAATAAATAAAACTAAAAATAAAATCAAAGCCACATTAAACTAAGACATCCTTATGTACAGTATGTGCAGCTTTCTTCTGCAACATGTACATTTGAAGCTTGTGAAAACCTGCCCATGTTGATTGTGTATGGTAGTGTCAGATGCCATCTGGTAACACCAATAAACAATTGTTTGAACAGGCAACTGTAGGAGTGATATATATTTTGAGGATGACATAATCCCATGGCCCAAACATTAGCGACCACTGCAATTTGCATATTGCACAAACAAACATTGCCTGCAGGTGACTGCAGTTTGAACTGCTTATATTGAACCTATCAATGCTTAGCACAAAGCAGCAGGCCTCTCTTCAAAGTAACTGATATCTTCCTTTTTGCTTCCCAATTGTGCTGTTTAGCTCCTGGGAAGAGTAAAGACAGTTCTGTGTAAGCTCTGAGTCATTCTAATTAGATTTTGCACAGGTGTAAGCACTTCAACCTCTCAATGTGACATTGCTGGGTGTCATGTACCTGACTGTGGAGCCCAAGATGATGAGGGTGGCCTCTTCTGCAATTACTGTCCAAGCACCCCTGGTGGTGGAGACATGGACTGCTAGGGCAGTGGAAAGTTGCAGGTATCAAGAAGCTGGAGTAGTGAACTTGAGCTTGGAAACACAGGAGTGCTTACAGCAGCAGTATAGGTCGAGGCACAAGCTATGTTCAGCAGCAGCCAGGCAAGCAGGACCAGGATCAAGTTCAAGGACAGGAACAGGCAAGAGACGGTAACTTGCTGGAGGCAGGGTACCAAGTCAGAGGGCAGAATTGTTGTCAGAAGCCCAAGCAGTGGACGGTAACTCAAGTGAGCAGCAGACATAACAGGTAGGGTGATCCAAGAGAGGTGTCAGACGTAGCCAGGCCAGGAACAAGGGAACACACTTTCAGGAACTCAGAATACAGGAACTCGAGCTGAGGATAATCCTGTGCTGAGGCTAAGCAGACCATGGATTTAAATAGGCCACCAGACACCAGGATCTATGGGTGTACCTGTGCGCCAATGCTCATGCGCATGAAGATGAACACTGGCCGCATAGGAATTAGCACTCGTTGCACAAACTCCCTGACACAGGGCCAATCACCAAGCGCCAGTACTGCCACTTGGAGTTAGTCATACACGTCTCCATACTGGAAAGTATTGGATATTGTCTTTTCTCCTGGCTACTGAATAGAGTGGTAGGTCAGTAAGGAAAGGTGGGAAAGGAAAAGGTGGGCATGGGCATTTAGGCTGGGCATACTCACCCTGCCCGTGGAGGTAACTTTCTCGTGCGCATGCTCATCAATGCCTGGGACCAGGTAGGGACGCATTCATGTGAGAGTCAACATTATGGTGGTACCTCGACTTGAGGAGATGAGCCATACACTGAGTGCAGTAGTTAAATGTACAGAGTTCCTCTGTGAAACGTATTGTCCCGAGGTAACTACACACCCTTGCTTGATGTATTGTAAATCCTTACATATACCCAGTGAAGTGACTAGCCTCAGATGATACACAAAGATGAAACAAATCATCCTACAGAAGTTGTACATCTACACTATGCCTATTTACAGCTGACTTTCCCCTATATCCATTCAAAGTGCAGAATTTACACAGGATCTCTCAGCTCTGAAAAGCAGGGGGCAGAGAGCTGATTGTACATCAGTGAGGAGAGCTCTGAGAGCTGATTGGAGGAAAGGGACACACTCCACTCATACAGCGCTACTACTGCTAGGGAGGGAGACAGAATATCGACCCACTTGCTACTGGATGACCTCTCACATGAGCATCTGCAATACACTTCCCATCGGTTCTTGGTTACCCGTGACAACTACTCTCCTGCTCTGATGTTCCTTCTGAGTTAACCTTTCATAGTGGCCTTGCTTTCATACCCAATGTGTGCTTTACAGGCCCTGCTCCTTCAATACGCCATTTACCACCATGCACTCCTTTGGATATGTTCAGACCAGGTTTGAAACAGTTAACAGCTTTACTGAAGATTAGGAACGGCCCCATGTTCATGTCGAACGTAAGTTCTACTCAAGCATTGGGCATTTGCTCGTTCACCGAATAGAGAACATTATGGGGCGCTAATGCCGAGTTTGTCCACCATGGAGAGCCCCATAATGCACTGCGAGATTGCAGCGCATTGACGGCTGCTAATTGGCCAAAGCATGCACCTGACCTGTATGCTTTGGCCAATCACAGCATGCTCTGCTGTTAGAGCCATGATTGGCCAAAGGCACCCTGCTGAGTCCACACTATATAATGCTGCTGCCTACACAGTGGCCGTATATACAGTAGTATAATAACGGAGATAGAGAGAAGTTGAGCTAGATTAGGCAGGTTAGTTAGTGGCGTGCAGGCAGTTAGTGTGTATATACTGTATATATATATATACAGTGCAGACTATATATAGTCAGTGCAGGCAGTGTATTCATATATATTTATAGTGTAATATATATATATATATATATATATACAGTCATGGCTGAAATTGTTGGCACCCCAGAAATTTTTCCAGAAAATCAAGTATTTCTCACAGAAAAGTATTGCAGTAACACATGTTTTGCTATACACGTGTTTAATCCCTTTGTGCGTATTGGAACAAAACAAAAAAAGGGAGGAAAAAAAGCAAATTGGACATAATGTCACACAAAACTCCAAAAATGGGCTGGACAAAATTATTGGCACCCTTTTAAAATTGTGGATAAATAAGATTGTTTCAAGCATGTGATGCTCCTTTAAACTCACCTGGGGCAAGTAACAGGTGTGGGCAATATAAAAACCACACCTGAAAGCAGATAAAAAGGAGAGAAGTCCACTTAGTCTTTGCATTGTGTGTCTGTGTGTGCCACACTAAGCATGGACAACAGAAAGAGGAGGAGAGAACTGTCTGAGGACTTGAGAACCAAAATTATGGAAAAATATCAACAATCTCAAGGTTACAAGTCCATCTCCAGAGATCTAGATTTGCCTTTGTCCACAGTGCGCAACATTAAGAAGTTTGCAACCCATGGCACTGTAGCTAATCTCTCTGGGCGTGAACAGAAGAGAAAATTTGATGAAAGGTTGCAACGCAGGATAGTCCAGATGGTGGATAAGCAGCCCCAAACAAGTTCCAAAGAATTCAAGCTGTTCTGCAGGCTCAGGGAGCATCGGTGTCAGCGCAAACTATCCATCGACATTTAAATGAAATGAAACGCTATGGCAGGAGACCCTGGAGGACCCCACTGCTGACACAGGGACATAAAAAAGCAAGACTACAGTTTGCCAAAATGTACTTGAGTAAGCCAAAATCCTTCTGTGAAAACGTCTTGTGGACAGATGAGACCAAGATAGAGCTTTTTGGTAAAGCACATCATTCTACTGTTTACCGAAAACGGAATGAGGCCTACAAAGAAAAGAACACAGTACCTACAGTGAAATATGGTGGAGGTTCAATGATGTTTTTGGGTTTTTGGGTTGTTTTGCTGCCTTGAATGTGTGCAAGGCATCATGAAATCTGAGGATTACCAAAGGATTTTGGGTCGCACTGTAGAGCCCAGTACCAGAAAGCTGGGTTTGCGTCCGAGATCTTGGATCTTCCAGCAGGACAATGACCCCAACATACGTTAAAAAGCACCCAGAAACGGATGGCAACAAAGCGCTGGAGAGTTCTGAAGTGGCCAGCAATGAGTCCAGATCTAAATCCCATTGAATACCTGGGGAGAGATCTTAAAATTGCTGTTGGGAAAAGGCGCCCTTCCAATAAGAGAGACCTGGAGCAGTTTGCAAAGGAAGAGTGGTCTAAAATTCCAGATGAGAAGTGTAAGAAGCTTATTGATGCTTATAGGAAGCGACTGATTTCAGTTATTTTTTCCCAAGGGTGTGCAACCAAATATTAAGTTAAGGGTGCCAATAATTTTGTCTAGCCCATTTTTGGAGTTGTGTGTGTGACATTATGTCCAATTTGATTTTTTTCCTCCCTTTTTTTGTTTTGTTCCAATACACACAAAGGGAATTAACGTGTATAGCAAAACATGTGTTACTGCAATACTTTTCTGTGAGAAATACTTGATTTTCTGGAAAAATTTCTGGGGTGCCAACAATTTCGGCCATGACTATATATATATATATATATATATATATATATATATATATATACAGTCAGGTCCATAAATATTGGGACATCAACACAATTCTAATCTTTTTGGCTCTATACACCACCACAATGGATTTGAAACGAAACAAACAAGATGTGCTTTAACTGCAGACTTTCAGCTTTAATTTGAAGGTATTTACATCCAAATCAGGTGAACGGTGTAGGGATTACAACAGTTTGTATATGTGCCTCCCACTTTTTAAAGGACTAAAAGTAATGGGACAGATTAACAATCATAAATCAAACTTTCACTTTTTAATACTTTGCAGTCAATTACAGCCTGAAGTCTGGAACGCATAGACATCAACAGACACTGGGTTTCATCCCTGGTGATGCTCTGCCAGGCCTCTACAGCAACTGTCTTCAGTTCCTGCCTTTTTTGGGGCATTTTCCCTTCAGTTATGTCTTCAGCAAGTGAAATGCATGCTCAATCGGATTCAGGTCAGGTGATTGACTTGGCCATTGCATAACATTCCACTTCTTTCCCTTAAAAAACTCTTTGGTTGCTTTCACAGTATGGTGTAGTGGTGTATAGATCCAAAAAGATTAGAATTGTGTCAATGTCCCAATATTTATGGACCTGACTTATATATATGAATACGCTGCCTGCACTGACTGTGACTATATATATACAATATCTCTCAAAAGTGAGTACACCCCTACACATTTTTGTAAATATTTTATTATATCTTTTCATGTGACAACACTGAAAAAATGACACTTTGCTACAATGTAAAGTAGTGAGTGTAAAGCTTGTATAATAGTGTAAATTTGCTGTACTCTCAAAATAACTCAACAAGCAGCTAGTAATGTCTAAATCGCTGCCAACAAAAGTGAGTACACCCCAAAGTGAAAATGTCTAAACTGGGCCCAAAGTTTCAATATTTTGTGTGACCACCATTATTTTCCAGCACTGCCTTAACCCTCTTGGGCATGGAGTTCACCAGAGTTTCACAGGTTGTCACTGGAGTCCTCTTTTGCACTTTTCCATGATGACATCACGGCGCTGGTAGATGTTAGAGGCCTTGTGCTCCTCCACCTTCCGTTTGAGGATGCCCCACAGAAGCTCAATAAGGTTTAGGTCTGGAGACATGCTTGGCCAATCCATCACCTTTACCTTCAGCTTTTTTTAGCAAGACAGTGGTCGTCTTGGGGGTGTGTTTGGGGTCGTTATCATGTTGGAATACTGCCCTACGGCCCAGTCTCCAAAGAGAGCAGATCATGCTCTGCTTCAGTATGTCACAGTACATGTTGGCATTTATGGTTCCCTCAATGAACTGTAGTTTCCCAGTGCCGACAGCACTCATGTAGCCCCAGACCATGACACTCCCACCACCATGCTTAACTGTAGGCAAGACACACTTGTCTTTGTACTCCTCATCTGGTTGCCGCCACACATGCTTGACACCATCTGAACCAAGTAAGTTTATCTTGGTCTCATCAGACCACAGGACATGGTTCCAGCAATCCCTGTCCTTAGTCTGCTTGTCTTCAGCAAATTGTTTGCAGGCTTTCTTGTGTATCATCTTCAGAAGAGGCTTCCTTCTGGGGTGACAGCCATGCAAACCAATTGGATGCAGTGTGCGGCATATGGTCTGAGCACTGACAGGCTGACCCCCCACCCTTTCAACCTCTGCAGCAATGCTGGCAGCACTCATACATGTATTTCTCAAAGACAACCTCTGGATATGCCGTTGAGCATGTGTACTCAACTTCTTTGGTCGACCATGGCGAGGCCTGTTCTGAGTGGAACCTGTCCTCTTAAACCGCAGTATGATCTTGGCCACCATGCTGCAGCTCAGTTTCAGGGTCTTGGCAATCTTCTTATAACCTAGGCCAGCTTTATGTAGATAATTTTTTTCAGATCCTCAGAGAGTTCTTTGCCATGAGCTGCCATGTTGAACTTCCAGTGACCAGTATGAGAGAGTGAGAGCGATGATAACACCAAGTTTAACACACCTGCTCCCCATCCACACCCAACAACATTAATGTTACCTTGTAACATTAACGAGTCACATGACTCCGAGGAGGGAATGGCTAATTGGGCTCAATTTGGACATTTTCACTTAGGGGTGTACTCACTTTTGTTGCCAGCGGTTTAGACATTAATGGCTGTGTGTGAGATATTTTGAGGGGGCAGCAAATTTACACTGTTATACAAGCTGTACACTCACTACTTTACATTGTAGCAAAGTGTCTTTTCTTCCATCACTCACATGTCGAACATATTGTCACATTTAAACGACGGGGGAGTTTTATAGAGTGTGTGTCGGTAATTACAGATTTGGCGACCGTTGTTTTCACTCATGTGGGGATTCACTTTTACAGGTTTAACTCGGGTTAATCGGTAAGGGAGGAGCCTCAGTACACTGAGCAATTACAATGTTCCATTGTAATTACAACAACCCACACCTACCCCTCGTCCACACAATTTGAACCACAATAGTAGCGAGAGTGAGAGAGTATGACCAGTGACCTTCAAGTTGTACCGTCGA
>BLSH010490831.1:1398059-1414750 GCA_018402905.1 Glandirana rugosa | reverse complement strand
CCCCCTTTAACAAGTAGGCCCCCAGATCCCACCCCTATCCATTCATCAAAAAAGTGTCAAAAAAGTAAAAATGACAGGAGACAGTTTGGGACAAGTCCTTTATTAAAAAAAAAAAGTGTCCCGCGATGTAATCCATGTCAATCACGGCACCGACAGACCCGAAAAAAAAAGAAAAGTGAAAGACGCATCCGCCTCTTTCAGACGCGACTCGCCGAATGGGCTGTCTTCAGTTTGACAGCTCTTATATAAGTGTAGCGGGGGGGATGAGCGAGCGCCCCCCTCCTGAACCATACCAGGCCACATGCCCTCAAATGGGGAGGGTTCTTTGTGGTCAAGGGCCTCTTCCCGACAACCCTGGCTGGTAGTTGTCGAGGTCTGTGGGCAGGGGGCTCATCGGAATCTGGAAGCCCCCTTTAACAAGTAGGCCCCCAGATCCCGCCCCCCCCCCTTTGTGAATGAAAAGACGCATCCACCTCTTTCAGAGGGGACTCGCCGAATGGGCTGTCTTCAGTTTGACAGCTCTTATATAAGTGTAGAGCCCCCATAGTGATAGGTGCATTTTTGTAGTGGGTTTTTTTAGGTCAGGTCTGACAGTGAGTGCAAGCCTGATTGTTTTGAACTGGGCTGGGGAGGAGCTCAGGGAGGGCTGGAGATTGGTCTGGAGATTTCAGGAAGGAACACCCCTTGGATACTCCTCCTCTTTGGTACTAGAAGGCTCTGGAAAAGGGGATGGATGAGGAGGTGTCACTATCTGATGTATGTCAAGGAGCCCTGACCAATCCCCAGTCTGGATTGGTAGGGGGCAGACCTCCTTAAATATAGTGATCTGCCCAGCAGTGGGAGGAGAGTTTGAGTGGAAGAGTGGAGAATGTAGCAGAGGTGCTGTGGAGGCCTCACCCGGGAGGAAGCCCCCAGTCTGGGGGGAGGAGGATGACCTTGAGGCCTGGAGGCTCGGAAGCAGACAGGAGAGGAGCCGTCATCCTGGAGCAGCACAAGGGAGCAGGAGAGCAGCAGAGAAGCTACATTAAAGACTCTTTAAAGAATCCACCGATGTCAGTGAGTGGTGGCCCCTGGGAGTTGGATGAGAAGGCTGGAGCAGGCTGCGAGAAGACAGTGGACAGTCTGTAGAGGTCGGAGAAGCCAGGCAGGGGAAGGAGGGCCACTGGACAGTGAGGCAGGCCGGAGGGGCCTGGAAGGCAGATGGGCTGGGAGTTGTAGTTCATCCAGTGCCCAGCTAGCACCAATGACACAATTGAGGGTCCATGGCTTTGCAACTGGGAGCCTGTGACCCTTACCCACAACGGAGGGTCTGGAGGTTCTGCCAACAGTAAGAACAGGCCTTGCCATATGCTAGCTGTGGTGGAAGAGGAAGTGCCATGAGTTCTGATAAATTGCCTTTCAGGCCTGTAACAGCAAGCAGAGTGCAGGAGAAAAGAAGGAGTAGAGTAATGGTCAGCAAGTGTGTGTGCTGGAGGAAGGAGAAGAGTAACAGTCAGCAAGTGTATGTGCTGGAGGAAGAAGGAGTGTATATACGGTAATGTATATAGAAGGTCCTGTGATTTAATCATTGGGCATCCCACAGTCATCCCTATCCCCATTCAAGTTTAACTTAAATAAAACAACAAAAACAAAGTACCGGCCTGTTCAGTGACTCCGCGTGTGTGAAAATCGTGTGATTGAGGGCAGCATGCAGGTGCACTACAACTACCAGCCATCCCTAAGGGGGAACATGGGTACATTTGGGGGCTCTTTTCTCGGATTCACCTTCAAGGCTGCCAGTCATTGCCCCTAGCAACCGCAAGAGAATTGAGCCAGGGAACTGTAATTGTTTTATTGCCAACATGGACTAAACTTGGGGAAAGGACCTGTGTGTTTGCCTGCTAAACAGTAAATTCTCACAAGTGTGCAGTTGTTCATAGCAACTGGCGGGAGCTATCGCTAATTGCTGCTCCCGTCCACTCAGTCACCGCAATCCCTGCTGGGGTGGACACTTGCATCATCCTGCAATTCAGTGACCTTGTTACCATGTGCCATTATCTATGGCAACCACACCGGGCAATCGCGCCCATGGATTACAAATATGTCCTGTGTAATGTTAATGCCAGACATCACCCAATGGATTACAAATATGCCCAGCACTCTGCAAAAACTGGGCATCCTTAACTTTTTGCTCCAACTCCTGCTTACAGTAAAGTATGCCTGGAACTGTTCTTGTTGTTAAAGTGGGAGACTGTTAAAAGTGGATTTTCCAGCAAATTAGTGGCTACTACAAATTACTGTTGCTATCGGCAACCACCACCAAAGTCAGCTGGTCGGGACATGCTCTGCTAGTGTCAGCGTACCTGCAAAGTTGCATCCTTCACACAAGAGGTTACAGCTACATGACATGCTGCAAGCCTGATTATCAGGACTTTTGGCACCACTTTGTCTGGTAACGTTGGGGCGGCGCCACACCCTGGAACAGTTTCAGTGCTTGCAACCTTTAGCAGACAAAGGAGAAAAGAAGATGGCGGTCGCTCATCCCCCCCCCCCATCCTGTATGCTCCGATAAGGGTCCGGTATGGATTTTGGGGGGGACCCCACGTCAATTTTTTTATAATTTTGGCGTAGAGTTCCCCTTAAAATCCATACCCGACCTGAAGGGCCTGGTATGGACTGGGGGGAACCCCACACAATTTTTTTCTGTGGCTTTTTTTATCTATATTACCGGGAGCCAGCAATATATTACAGCCACAAGCAATTTTAAATTACTTTTTTCTTTAGAAATTTCATTTTGCTGCGGCACTGTTCTAAACATCACACAGATGTGCCACTTTACAGGCAGACTAAGGGGACCCCCCAGGCACAATATTTAAAGGAATATTTAATTTTTATTGTTTCACTTTCAGCATTATTAACCTCCCTGGCGGTGTGATTATGTCAGATTTTTGCATCTCAAAGTGGTACATTTTTTTGCACTGAAATTTGGCGTTTTATATTGTAGGCCTGTAATTCTTAGGAATAACTCACTTAAATCTGTCCAAACCAGAGTCTAGTAGACATCCCAGGTAAAGTTTGAAACAGGAAATCATAAATTATAATATAATAAATAACTATAAATCATTTTCAAAAATAATAATATAACAATAATAACATTTATTTAATAATGTAATCAAATAAAAAACACTGACATTTGCTCAGTTGCAGAATTGTCGCTGTCGTCACTTTCAGTGTCTGATGATGAATTCCCCCACTAATCAGTATCACTCAATTCTGCAAGTGATCTTATTTACTATTGCTGTTTTCTAGCTGGTCAAAAACCGCTTTTCATGTAAGGGGACGCTTTTTGGATGCCATGGACATAATCAAGTTTCCAGGCAGAAAGAATGGCATATATAATGTAAAAGTGCATGCAGGGCACTGGACAAAGTACTAGGGACAAAAGGGATGTGAAATGATTTCATACAGTAATGTAATCTTACAGATTACAGTGTACTGCATGTGTTGTGTGTGTTTCACTTTTTGAATTTGCCGCCGGCCTCCGCTTCCATGCGACGCGGCGCCCGCAAGGAACGGAGCCCGGCATCATAGTGAATCGGGCAGAAGACACAGGATCCAGGGGACAAGGTAAGTAATGCTGCCTGGATCCAGCGATGCAATCCCAAGGGTGGCTCGGGGTTACCACTTTTGTTAATGAAAATTCACCCCAAGCTACCCTCGGGAATACTGCCAGGAAGGTTAAAATCGCTGCTCCTGAAAAAAACTATTGTTTTAAAAACTTTTTTTGCATTGATACATGTCCCCCAGCCACACGGTTTAGGAGATATCCCCTGTATCTGCATGTGCCGACGTCATCGGCACATGTGCACTGAAGAATCGGCACCCAGGGTGCCGTTTCCACTGTATTCGTGCCGTAAATGACGGCTCCCGTGCGCATGCCCGCGCTGTGATTGGACAAAGCCGCAGACCCGGAAGAACAATGTCACCGGTCACAGCGGGTGTGCCCAGACAGCTGCAACAGCTTTGTTCCAAGGTAAGTATTTCATAATGAGCTAGTATGCGCTGCATACTAGCTCATTATGCCTTTGCTTTGCAGGGTTTTTTTTTGTTTTTTTTTGTGGGGGTTACTGGATGGCTTTACAACCACTTTAACCCCTTTTCATCCTAGGCAGCCTGTAACTTTCTGTATAATTACACAGTGCAATAAATACAACAGCAAAAATACATTTAATGACACCCACAAGCACCTGCTTTTAGGCAGAGCACAGATTTTTTTTAATGACATTTAGTTTGCTAAAGCACTGTAAGATGAACAGTTGTAATTTTTATTTATTTTAATTTCTAATAAAATACTTGTTTTCAAGTTTTATTTCATCTATTGTTGCATCTCAGTGCTGCTGGTCTCCTGCTGCAACTTTACTGCCTCTCCCAGTTTACATGCACTTAAGTAAAGGCTTTATGGCAGTTCTCGGGGGGAAAGGTTTCCCTATGATGGCAACAATACACCATGCCTGCCTAATGTTTGTTGAAAAAGCTGCTTGTAGTCTCCAGCAGAAACACGACAGAGTGACAACGCAGGTGCACAATTAAAAGCAAGGGAAAATATGTTCTCACCCTGTAACAGGAAGTACACGAATTAGGACTTTAATGGCAGCATCACCACATATGCTATTAATGAAAGATTTAAAAGTAAAAGGGTTGGCCTCCCCACACTGCACTGCTGATGACTTCCCTCCTCTCCCCCCAGCTGTCATGGGGAATGTTTCAGGATGAAGAGTGGGGGAAGGGGCTAGTAAATATGTCATTTACCAGCACCATCCTTTACTAAATGAAGACAGTAAACACACTCACTGGAGAGGGAGCCTAAAAGTTAAGGAACTTTCCAGACTTGAATCCAAATGGATTTTTCTGCTTAAGAGCCACTCCCCCGTGGGGTTAAATATAGAGCTCGATGTCAACTGCTTTATAGACAATTCTTGAATAATAAGTGGATTTATTACAGTTCCCTTGATGTGATGGGCTATTTGGGAATTGACTAAGTTGTTGTTATGTCGATTCTTACTCTTTTTGATCCTCCTTCCTTCTTTCCGGCATCATAATATTTCTCTTCCATCCATTTAGGGAACCTTTCCCCTCCTTTTTCTCTTTTAAGCGTTTTGTTTTTTTTTTTTTTTGTTTTTTTTTGGTATATTGTTCTGATTTGCATTTGAATTTGCATTTGATTTGCACATGTTACTTAGGACACTCGTGTTTTTTGTTTTTAATTTATTTAATTTTTGGCATTAGTCGGTTTTTTTCTCGACATAGAAATTAGGGCCAAATTTGCTTTTTTAAAATCCCACTTTCTTACCCTAGGTCCTTTTTTCCAATTGACTTAAAAATTCTAAAAAAAAGATTATTTACTTTTTTTATTTACCTTGTACCTGGAATTGTACACCTTCTCCTTCTAATTAACACGAAATCTGTAGATGTACCATTTCATTTCACGCCACTACTTTACTTTATATATATAAACATAAATTGTAGATCTGTCAATGTATGGTTGTTTTAAGAATCCTGTCTCAATTTTTATTAGTATAGGGAACACTGGGTTTTTTTTTCCCCGTTTGATTGGACATAATATATATTAGTATTGTTTTTAAAAATGTTTATACTTTGTATCTTTCATGAATTATTAACTTGGAATATTTGAGTTTTGGAATGATGATTGCGCCCCTTTGTTTTAAGCACGATCCCGGCCGCCAGAAGGTCCGTTCTGCTGACTTTTGGCTAACAGAAACTACAATCCCCATAGTTCAGTGCGGCATATAGTGGCCGATCCGGGGAAGGAAAACAGTGGGGAACGTGAGGCACGCACGAATGGGTGTAGCGCCTGCGCAGTACACAGGAAGCCTCGCTCTCTCTCTCGTTCCTCTAACACTTCCTCTGCTGACACCTGGAGTAAAAAAGGAAGTGACGCTTCCTATAATGATTAACATGGGATGGCTCATTGGAGAGAGTTAAACAAGTGGCAGCGGATTGGAGGACCGGGATCTTGCAGCAACCAATGGGAACATGTGATATTAATATATAATGGCGGTGGAAACAAACAGCATTCGACGAAATCGATCGAGCTGAAGTGCTGTTTTGGATCCCACCGCTTCTCTGCTTATGGTTCAACTTTGATATTCAGCGCCTATTATTCTTGGATTTCCTGTAAGTGCACTATTTTATAATAAATGTGTTTGCTTTTAATGGTATCACACTATTGCAGCCTTTTTTCCATATGGTTTTACGGACCCCATGACAAGCATTTGAAATTGTGAACATCCATTATCGGAGGCTGAGTGGAGGCTTAGAGTCCACGCAAGCGTCCTGTGACCCCCCGTAATAGAGGGTCATGGGGCTCTGGTAAGGGGAATTTTTGTCTGGTGGAGGAGCCGTGCACATTTGGATTGGTGTGGTGGAGGAATCTATATATGAATATTCTGGCTGTGATCACACCTGGGATTAATTATATGTTTTGGACTTTTGAACTTATCACATATATTTTATGGACTTTTTTTGTTTCACTCAATTTTTTTGTGTAAGGTTAAATTTATGTTGACCTACACATTTATATCGTTATTTCAGAATTGTTTTTCACATTTATTTGTCACATTTTGAGTTATATATGGGTTTGATTCATTTGCACTTTTTGTGAGTTTACGACACAAGCGCAGAATTTTTTTTCACTTTCATCTGTTTTTTAGTGGTCAATCCCCCACTTGATATTTTGCAGCTGTGTCCGGATATAGATCTTAATAATTTCTCTTACAGGGTAGCGCAGTTATATACGCTTTAAGAATTAAACACACTCACTCGCTGTGTTCATTCATAACTGAAGCATAGTAAACTGTAAGCTTCAGTTTTGAATGAACAGGAAGCCGCTCAGCACAGAGCACTTACCATTCATTCACTGTCCCATGCAGCTGAGAATACAGAGAAAGGCATGTGTGTTTGAGCTTTGGGGTGCACACTGTAATGCAATAGGCTGTGCACACCTATGGGTTATTGGGTTTACATATAAAACATATATTTTTGCAAGTATGTGTGCTCAGTCATTGTCTGTTTTTAGAGACTGACTGCTGTCATCTGTAGTTTATGGTTACAGCCTGGGGCTCACATGGATGCAGATCACTCAGCTATTGTTTTTTTAATTTGGACGTCTTTTGCAGTTTAATACCAAGTCAATTAGGTGAAAACACACCAACATTAGACAAAGGTATCCCAAGAATGGGTTTAAAAAAACACAGACATTAACTTGGCTTTCATCTAAACCACCATCACCAAACTGCATGTACAGCATCTTCAGGGTGATAATTCAGCATAATTCTGCTTTATTAGTTTTCAGAGGCATATTTAGGAGCCAGCATCAGACTGGCTCTTTCCTCTCATTGCTCCTATGTGCTCCTCTGAAGTAGAAGGGTAGTAATTCCCTCTATGACGAAAATTGGGGAGGACAGCTGAAAGAACTAGTTTGGCACAATGCATGACAAATGGGAGGACATTTAAAATCTCAGTTTCGGGGGAAGCTCTGATGCATTTCTGGAGATAAAGTATTTGAAAAATTCCTGCTAACTGTTACAACTAACGTATAGCCTATCTATCTATCTATCTATCTATCTATCTATCTATCTATCTATCTATCTATCTATCTATCTATCTATCTATCTATCTATCTATCTATCTATCCTGGAGGAGGAGTCCCCAGCCTGAAGGGCTACTAATTGGTGCGAACATTAGAACACATTAAAGTCTATGGGACCTGAACATGAAAAATCAAAAGTGCTCATTGCAAAGGCTTATTTGCAAGTTATTGCCATAAAAAGTGTATGGGGACCTGGGTACTGCCCTAGGGGACATGTATCAATGCAAAAAAAAGTTTTTTCAGGAGCAGTGATTTTAATAATGCTTAAAGTGAAACAATAAAAATGAAATATTCCTTTAAATATTGTGCCTGGGGGGGTCCCCTTGGTCTGCCTGTAAAAGGACGCACCTCTGTGATGTTTAGAACATAGCCAGAGAAAAATTACATTTGTACAGGAAAAATTTTTCCCCTTTGGGTCTGGTATGGAATTTAAAGGGAACCTCACGCCAAAATTAAAAAAAAAAAATTGATGTGGGGTCCCCCCTAAAATCCAAACCAGACCCTTATCCGAGCATGCAACCTGGCCGGCCAGGATAGGGGGGGACAAGAGAGCGCCCCCCCTCTTGAACCATACCAGGCTACATGCCCTCAACATGGGGAGTATGGGTGCTTTGGGGCAGGGGGAGCTCTGCCCCACCCCAAAGCACCTTGCCCCCATGTTGATGGGGACAAGAGCCTCTTCCTCACAACCCTGGGCTGTGGTTGTGGGGGTCTGTAGGGGGCTTATCGAAATCTGGAAGCCCCCTTTACTCCTACTAATTCACCAAAAAGTGTCAAAAAAGAAAAAAAAACACAGGAGACAATTAGGGACAAGTCCTTTATTAAAAAAGAAAAAAAAATAGTGTCCCCTGTTGTAATCCATCGTCAATAACGGCACGAGACAAAACCAAAAAGAAGCCAAAATGCAACAGCTCCTCCTCCATGGGAGGGCTCCCGCCAACTGAGCTCTCTTTATTTTGACAGTTTATTTATAGTCAAGAGTCAAGAGCCACCCAGTGACGTAATTGAGTGACCCACCCCTCTGACGTCAAAGGGGCGCGGGCTCGCCAGCTACATCACTGGGTGGCCCTGCCCTGGACTATAAATAAACTGTGAAAACACAGCGAGCGCAAACAGCAGCTGTGCGCGCCGTCATCTCGCCATGCGTTATGGGGCGCTCCATGGCGGGCGAAGTCACCGCGAACACCCCATTATGTTCACACTTCGACGAACGGGCTTGTGTTCGACCCAAACAGCAGGCCCATCCCTAGTCTGAGGCTGGAGGCAGGCATCCAGGTACCCAGAGAAACTGTGAGTGAAGGATCCTAGTGACTATTGCTGCTGTAAGACCCCGGTGCAGTGTTACTATGGTTTGCCTGACCTGGAACGTTGCTTATTGTGTCCCATTGTTGTCCATTCCATGTCCTATTGCTGAATGCACTGTTCTAGGAAGTAGCTGCAAAGAGAAGAAGTGTCCTTTCATTACAGTTCCGTGTTAGTTAGAGCAGGGCTCGACAAATCCCAAGCGCCAGGTAGAAAGTGCATCCTGGTGCCTGGGCTTTTGTCAGCCCATTCAATGGAAGGATGCACAATTTATATCACCCAACACCCGGGACATGCAGTTCCAAGACACCAGGCAGGTTGTTTTTTGTAACATTTAGCCTACTTGTCAGGCGGAAGCATTCACTCTACCCTGCTACCCGAATGCTTCTACACACCCCAGTAAAGTCGCCCCCCCCACATGCCCTACATCTATGTATGTCAGGCTCAGCTTGTCCATCTGCACTGCTGGCCCGGGACCAACATAGTGCATGCCACCGGGTAGAGGGTGGGGGAGGAGAGCTGACGTGTGTTCACTCTCCTCCCCATCTTGTTCCTGACCCGGAAGCAACATGTATGATGTCACTTCCAAGTCCCAGTTGTCAGTGTCCCAGCCCATCAAGGAAAGAATGTAATGCAGTGTGATTTATACTGCATTAAATTCAGTGGAGCACAGGTTAAACAGAACGTGTCATCAAAAAATCATCACACAAAAAGTTTTTTTTTACATTTTTTTTTAATTAAAACACCCAAGCACCCAAAATCCCCCCCCCCAAAAAAAAATTTTGAGACCCCCACTTATCCACACGTACATACATAAATTAAAACTTTGATAGTGATATACATGTTACATCAGGATTCAAAAAATCCCACACACTGTCGGCACCAGGTGTGAGCAACTCCCACCGCCTGCCATCCCAGACATGCAGCTCAGAGCGCCTGGCAGTTGACCCAGTTCCAACATCCAAAAACAAAAAAAAACTCACCACACACCGGCACCCCTGTGCACTCTCCACCCCCTCCTGCAGAAAACCCACTGCCACTGTGCGGATAGGCTCCCCACACTCCACTCCCCCCCCCACCTCGGCACCAGCAAATCCACGTGTCCACCGCTCCCGGCCATTCCCCATATACAGTGCCAGAGACAACGCGGGAGACGAGCAGAGTCCAGCCCACACAGCATGCCACACAACGCACACAAACCAAAAACTCCAGCCCCAACAACCTCAAGTGTCAAATCCCCACACCTCGAAATCCCCAAAGGGACACGCATCCCCCGAAACTACCCAGTGAGAAAGCCTTCCCAGTTCCCACCCAGCAGCACCGCAACCAAATGAGACAGCTGTCCGACCCCCAAATAAATAAAATATTTGTTTTTAAAAAAACTGTCTCCCAACTTTTTTAGCTGGCTCCTAGATTCAAAGCATATTTCTCAATCCCTATTTTAGAGTATCCCACAGCTCCCCTAATCCCCATTCAAGTTATGTTATTATGTCTAATCTGTCTATCTATCTATCTATAGCGAGGGTCGGAAAGTCGTTGATCGATCACCATCGACCCATCGATCGTGGGCAGCCAACGGGTCAATCAGGAACACAGCAACAGTCACAGTACTGGAGAGAGGGTGGAGGTGGGAGCTGCTGAAATTCATGTTTCACATTAACCGGCAGGTGATTGGTTGCCAGGCTCACCAGCTTGTTGATTGTAAAAAGTTAACTCTAGCAGCTCCTGCCCCGCCCTCTATCCAGTACTGTCATACTTCCATCTCTCCACTCTATACTATACACCAGTGTAAGGTTTGAGAGAGCCACCTACACACTGGTGTGATCTGGTTGGAAGAGTTCTCCCTAAGGGCTTTCAGGCAGCGTCCAAAATGATAAGAAGTATCCTTTTATTAAAAATATTTTTTATTTTTCAAAATTACAAAATTTCATAAGTTATAATATATTATTTGGTTTAAAATTTGAGCTCTGGTTACACAACAATTGTATGTTTTTCATAAGACTAAGCAAAAAAAACAGATTGGGTGACAAAGTCATATTAAAGTGATACAATACAGTTTGTCAGCCATTTGTATAACCCAATGTGTTTCGACCCTATATTATGTCGTGGTCTTCTTCAGGGGTTTTTTCTTCTTCGTTCAGTAGTAATTTGGAAAAATAATCTCAATTGACCAGTGAGATTAACAGTGACTAAACGGTCCTCGGCAGCCTTCCCCACTCCCCAGGGGCCACACCAGGATCCCAAAGGCTTGTAAGAAGTCACAATCCTGACACCTCCGACTGAGAAGAGAGCGGCACACCTGCAATGAGTTTCTAAGTAATGGAATTTAGTAAGTGGGGGTGTAACACCAATATTGCACCAAAGCAGACAAGATGACAAGAAACACTGAAAACAAGTTCATTTGGAAGAGATGTTATTAATGTATATTAATGATTTTAATAAAAATGTATGACATAAGTATGAAGAGAGGATTCTAGAGTGAGAAATATGTGAAAATTCTACAGGACACAGTCAGTTTCTGAACCTAGAACTTGTTTGTAATGACATATCTTTAATTACTATGAATTGTTTGCCCAAATGTAAATTTAGTACAGTAATCCGAAAATTATATATATATTTTTTTACTATATACAAATAAATAAGTAAGTGAATACATTTAAATACATTTAGATTACATACATGCCATACAATAAAATTGCCATATTAATTTAATTCCTAAATTCATGTAGTGTATTTCCATGTTCATGCTGAATGCGCACATATATGCATGCATGCATACACATGCACATACAACAGATTTGTTTCATTAATGTACACTACATGGATGTATTAACTCTTTTTATCTGATAGTAAATGCACTACAGATTTAAAATATGTATGTTTTGGATGTTATTAAATTATTACAAAATATTTGGAGCAATTAATTATAGTTTTTATTTTATATTTAAAATACTTAGTAAAAATATTTTTTTATGGGTGTAGTGATAGAAAATATGTTACATGTGCAGTCAGAGGCGTAACTAGAACCTTCAGGGCCCCGGTGCAAGAAATTATGAAGGGCCCCCCTGACCCCTGGCCAGGGCCCTTCCCTCTTCCCACTGATCCTGGGGCCATTTACTCCCATTGCGGGTCCCTTTATTACGGTCTCACTGAATAAACTAATAGTTGTTTACCGAGCCTCCTATTCATTCAGAAATGGAAGTATAGTAAAAACTGTTTGCTATGCTTCAGTTATGCGTGAACCAATTGGTACCAATCATTGACGCTGTCCATTCAGAAAAGGAAGGAGCGGGTGAATGACAAATTTACCAACCCGTTCCCATCTTTCCATCATGACACATCTTCTACAGCAGCTGGCAGGAGAGAGGAGGAGGGAAGACAGCAGCTGTGTGGCGGGACCCTGGGAACAGCAGAAGACAAGTAAACTGACTAGGAGGGGCGGCGGTGGCAGCATATAGAGGAACCAATTGTGACAAACGCGTGTATCAGATCACTGCCCTCCTCACTGACGGGTGACCGAGGACCCCCCTGATCTCACACCGCGCTTGTCACTAATGTAACAATGGTACCCTCAGCTGCTTTCAACACAAAGATTTTCCAGTTTGTGGGATCACTGTCTAAGTGCCAGCCGCCTGAGACCGATTGTTACCGGGCTAATTCAAGCAAATAACCCTTTCACTGCCACCGCCTTTTCTTTGGACCGAGTAGAGGAACTCGGGATTTTAACAATGCCAATTAGGATTTTAGAATAACCATCTGTAACACACGTTGTCACCACAGACAGGAATATTCAGATGAGTTACCTGCGCGCTCACGGTGTCCAGGGGGGGCCAGGGAGCGGGTGCGGCGGCTTCGATTGCCGCCGGCCACCCGCGATGCCCCCCCCGGAGCAAATGAGCGGAGGTCCGTGTATGTAAACACGGACCTCCGCTCTGTGTGAGGGGGAAGGGCTGTGATCACAGCCTTCCTTTACGTGAAGGCTGTGATCGCTTCCCTTCCCCAGGTAGGCAGTCCCCCTTACAGTTAGAACACGCCCAGGGAACATAGTTAACCCTTAGCGCGCCCCCTGCAGGTTAACCCCTTCACTGCCAATGGCATTTACACAGTAATCAGTGCATTTTTATAGCACTGATCGCTGTATAAATGCCAATGGTCCCAAAAAAGTGTCAAAACGTTCCGACATGTCCGCCCCTATATCGCAGTACCGCAAAAAATCGCAGATCGCCGCCATTTTTAGTAAAAAATAAAAAAAAATAAAAAACCCCAAAAATGAATTCTCATCATCCGTAAACGCGACCACTTTTGCGCAAACCAATCAATAAACGCCGATTGCGATTTTTTTTATCGCAAATATGAGGAAGAATATAAATCGGCCAAAAACGGTGAAAAAAATGTTTTTTTATATTTTTTTTTTGGATTTGTATTTTAGGAAAAAGTAAGAAATTTGGGTTTTTTTGCAAAATTGTCGCTCTTCTTTTGTTTATAGCGGCGATCAGAAATGACGCAGCGATGATCAAATACCACCAAAAGAAAGCTCTGTTTGTGGGAAAAAAAGGACGCAAATTTTGTTTGGGTACAACGTCGCACGACCACGCAATTGTCAGTTAAAGCGACGCAGCGCCGAATCGCAAAAAGGGCTCCTGTCCTAAAGCTGGAAATCCTTCCGGGGCTGAAGTGGTTAAACAGTAGTGCTCTTCAAAGGAACAGATTTGTGATAGCTTGCATTAAGAGCTTTAGGGACAAGGTTAACACTTTTCAGAATAAGGTTTAATAATGAAAAGGTCAAGTTTGGTGCAGTAAAATATTTACAGAAAAATGATGTTACAAAGCAATAAGAGACATAACATATAGCAGCAAAGAAATGAAAACAAAATGGAAGGTTACTTACATTTAAAATGTCTGAGATTCGATGATGAGTCCATGGGTTCTCGGATGTTCGTTCTTTGATGGTAAGGTGAGAACTCAGAGCTGTCCTTCGCATTCCCTTTTTCTCTGGGTGAAAAGGGGTGGGGCTGTATGCCCCTGACCACTCACATGGGTAAGGAGGGCCCGTGGGCTGTCTAGGGCCGACTGTGGAATAACCCCATATAAAAGCATACCTCGGGATGGAATTATCGTGCAAATTCACCATCAGGGAATTTGAATTCAGCGGTCACAGTGCATCATGACAAGCCTAAACATGACAACATTGTCACTTTCTGTGACCCTGGGAAGAGGATAAAGTATCAGTGGGTTCCCTTATAAGCGAATTCATCAATGTTTGGGTTCGTTTAAATCAGTATGCCTTCCCGTATATATACAGATATACACTTTTTATTAATATGTTATGCTCCTATCTGCAGTTATGAACTGTTGGTATTTTTTTTACCTTTTCATGTTTTTAGGGTTACTGAAAGGTCGCAGCTGGCTGCAGAGAATTATAGCTCTCTCCCTTATCTCGACCTCCTGTATTGTCCTTTGAGGGATCTGATTTATGGACTCCTTGGCGCCTGTTTAAGGGGCCCAGAAATTCCTAAGTTGTTGGGAGGGGGGAATGAAGAGTGAGGGGCTTTGTCCTACGTTCAAACTGTAATGGCTGACCGTCACAAAATGGCTGCGAGGTTTGGGTGTCCCTGCCCGTGATATCATCACACCAATCTCCTCCATTACGAGGAAAATGGAGGAGATTGATTCCTCTAAATGCTGGCCCCGCCATCCCTCCTATCCAGGTGTACAGGGAGGCACACAGGCCCCCTGGAGCACAGGGCCTGGTTGCAATTGCAACCCCTGCAACCCCTGTAGTTACGTCCCTGTGTGCAGTGGTATGTGATAGAACCTGTGAAGATATTATTGAATTAGTATTTTCAACATTGGAATTAATTAAGTGAAAATAACTTGCATGTGATTTATTCAGGATGCACAAGAGGTGCTACTTCAGTATAACTAACGCCATGTCTTTTTTGACCCATAGATATAACAAACAGATTTGTGTTTTGAATACACATCAGTGTTTCAGTACGTTCAAACAGCTTATTATGAGCGGCATTTTTTTTTTACAAGGTAAAAATCTAGTTGGCACATTTTTTCTTCATTTTCTTTGCATGACACGATTGCTCACCATGTTTGTTCATTACCATGTAATTCCTTCCAATCAATCACACATCCCCACTTATTAGATTAATTTCCATATATTAGTCCATCAATACATATTCACTTTGGTAGGCCCATATTTTATTTTATTTTATATTATTCGTTTAAGTAATAAAAATAAAACGTCATAAAATTTACATAAAGATATGAGTACTATCACAAATCTATCACTTTTATTAAATTTCATCACATACCCTATCATATTATATATTTCCTCCTATTCAGGCACTTATTCACTTTATTAATAGGTCACATGCAAGTTACTTTCACTTAATTAATTCCAATGTTGAAAATACTAATTCAATAATATCTTCACAGGTTCTACCACATACCACTGCACATGTAGCATATTTTCTATCACTACACACATAAAATATAATTTTACTAAGTATATTAAATATATAATAAAAACTATAATGAATTGCTCCAAATAATTTTTAACAATTTAATAACATCCAAAACATACATATTTTAAATCTGTAGTGCATTTACTATCAGATAAAAAGAGTTAATACATCCATGTATTATACATTAATGAAACAAATCTGTTGTATGCGCATGTGTGTTTGAAACATAGAAACATAGAATAGTGACAGCAGAAAAAGACTGAGTAGTCCATCGAGTCTGCCCCTTTTTATTTATTTATTTATTTTTTATTTTTTATATAATTTTTTTTTTTTTTACATTAACCTTGTTGTCTAACTATGGATTTATGTTTATCCCAAGCATGTTTGAAGCCATTTGCTGTTGACTGTCTCACAACCTCTGTTGGTAGTTTATTCCAATCATCAACCACCCTTTCAGTAAAATAATACTTTCTAAGATTAGTTTTGAACTTCCCCACAGTTAGTTTGAGGTCATGTCCTCGTGTTCTTGATTTTGGTTTCATATTGAAAAGACTGCCCTCCTGAACCTTATTCACCCCCTTGATGTATTTAAAGGTTTCAATCATGTCTCCCCTCTCCCTTCTTTCCTCCAGACAGATATTAAGTTCCTGAAGTCACTCTTGATATGTTTTATCCCCCAGACCTTTCACCATTTTTGTTACCCGTCTCTGAACTCGTTCTATCTTATCAATATCTTTTTGTAAGTGTGATCTCCAGAACTGGACACAGTATTCTAAGTGAGGTGTCACTAAAGATCTATATAGAGGAATCCGAATCTCTTTCCTCCTGCTGGTGATCCCTCTACTGATACATCCCAGAATTCTATTTGCTTTTCCCACTGCCTGGTCACACTGTTCGCTCATTTTGCAATCATCTGAAATAACTACTAACGTTTTACTCGCTTGTCACACTGGTCCGTCACCCTTTTCGTTTATCTTAAGACCCTACATAGTCATCTCCCTAGTGGTCGTCCTCCTTTCTCTAAGCCTAAGGAGATATATCTAGAAATCACTGTGGAGTGAATCTTATGACACAGGTCAAGACCTCTAGTGTGAATGTTTTTCTATAACTATTCTATCTTGCTCAAGTCTCTGCCCATTGTTTTTACCACTTTCCAGACCCCCTATTTTGTATAGTTCTCACTGAAGTCCTTGAATTATAGACAGACCTCCTTTCTTCCCTCTCCCCTCTGTACTAACTTTGGAAATTTATGTAGTTCCCCCACT
>BLSH010490831.1:1356352-1367958 GCA_018402905.1 Glandirana rugosa | reverse complement strand
CGGATTCCATTAACTGCACTGAAAATCGCGGCAATGCCTGATGGAGATCGCGGGGGGGGGGGGGGGTGAATCGAGATCGCGATTTTAGTACGATTAATTGTGCAGCTCTACCTTCCAGTGTAACAGTATTACCTTGCGGGTATAATATAGGAAAATGCGTATTAGGGTTCTGGAATGACAAAGTCATTCAGAATGGCTAATAGACCCGTCTCTGGGGTCCAAGGGACCAGAATGTGTAGCTGTTGTTCAAGAAAAATTGAATATGTCTCTCCAATACGTATCCAGTCCAGGGCAAGTCCAGAACATGTGGAGCAGATCTGCTGCCTCCAGGTCACATCTAGGACACATTGTATTCCCCCCATAGTTCATCTTAGCCAATTTTGCAGGAATAAGGTGTAAATGGTGTATAAATTTAAATTGAAAAATTGGTCTGCAGTACTGATAATATCTTGGAAGCATAGTTCCTTAGCCTCATACCAACCCTCCTCGGGAAGTTCAGGTAACAGTAGCTGCCATTTACTATATGCATTTTTAAAGGGGTCAGCCCCCGCCCTGGAGAATCTACTATAGAATGTAGTGACCAACTTGGTCTGTCCTTCATAAGATAGGAGATCCTCTATTGGGGAATCTTTGAGCTCTATGGTCAAAGACCCAAACTGGACCCTGACCGCATGCCGAAGCAAAAGATATTTGAAAAATAATTTATTATCAATTTCGCCATCTTTAATGGCTGCAAATGTCATGAAGAGGTTGTCGTTGACTACATGAGATAAATTAGTGATTCCATGCCATTTGATGGGTCTATCCGGGGCTCGGAAGACCAGTAGAAGGGCAGAGGAGGGGGCCAGAGGGTCGGAATAATGTAGCCAGTCATATACATATGTAAGTTGGGTAGCTATGAAATAGTTATAGAGGTTCGGATATGCCAAACCTCCTTTGGGTTTTGGCGCCTGGAGTGAAGGCTTGGCAATCCGGGGCTGCACACCATTCCATATTCCAAAATGTCGACACTACTGATTCAATGGAAGAGAAGAGTTTTTTGGGAAGGGAGACAGGGGATGCATGAAAACAATATAAAAATTTGGTAAGAAAATAATTTTAAAGATGTTAATTTGGCCAATCAATTTGAGGGGAAGTGTAGACCATGTTTGAAGCCTATCTGTCATCTGCTGAACAATTGGAGTGATGTTAAGCTCTACATATTCTACAGATTGCATCTGAATTCCTAGATATTTAAATGATGTGGAAATTTGTAATTTGGATTCT
Source organism: Glandirana rugosa (assembly GCA_018402905.1). Lineage (NCBI taxonomy): Eukaryota > Metazoa > Chordata > Amphibia > Anura > Ranidae > Glandirana > Glandirana rugosa. The sequence goes on along the minus strand of BLSH010490831.1, from coordinate 1,366,692 downwards.
ATAAGAAAATCCTCAGCATGGGAAGGGCCAATTGGGAAGGCCACTGATTTGCCCCATCTGACCTTTCAGACCAGACACCTCCCCAAATTCCTCCACCACCTACTTCAGTCCACTGAATGAGCTCTCCTTGCCATCGAGGTACACTAGAGCATTGTCCGCATAGAGGGAAATCTTCTCCTCTAGAGGACCATAACAGATGCCCCCAATCTCAGACGTCTGCCGAACAGTCATGGCAAGGGGCTCAATGGCAATTGCGAACAGGAGTGGAGAGAGAGGGCCCCCTTGTCTGGTACCACGCCACAATGGGAATGGCAGAGAAACATCTTGGTAAAGGTATGTCACCTTTACAGAAAAATCTGTAAGGTGAACTAACACAGGACCCCCTCCCCCCAGTCCCACTGACCTGGAGTCCGACGATCACCCGCACTGACCCATCGGGTAGTCGCTTCACCTGTCCGGGGCTTAGAATTCCCCTTGGCTCAATCTCCTAAATGTACCTCGTAAGAGACCAGGTGTGATGGGGAGGTGGTCCAGTGTAAGTTCAGCTTACAGATTTTCTGTAAAGGTGAACTTACACTTTAAAGCTACACCAAGAGTTTTAAAAGTATTTGCAACATTACCATTTGATACAATGAATATAAATCAAACAACATACAATGAACATAAATCTAAATAGTAAACTTAGGTATAGGTAACATAGTAAATGGTACAGTTATTCTGAAAAATTAGTCATAAATATTTTTAAAAATCTGTTACCACATTATAACAATAAAGTGCCAGCAGGAAATAAATGCCGGCATCTAGAAGGGCATTCCAGTGTCAATAAATGTTAACACAATTACAGGAATCCTTTTGATATACTTATGTATTCCTGGGGGTGCTTGGCAAACATGTACAATGTTCCTTTGCCATGGCAACCAGGGGAATTCCAACTGAGACTTCCTAGTGCTGGTTAGGAAATGAAAGGAACATTTTGGTTGGTTGTTATTGACAGAAAAAAACACTTTTTATTTCTTGATGCTTTTCAATATGTCACATTAGGTAATTAATAAAACACATACAAGATAAATATCCAGCAGTTTTTGCTTTTTTTTTTTTTTCTCGTGGTGCATGCATATTTTTTTACAACCCACAATTGTGTATGTTTTCAAACTAATTGACAAAGTTGTATATATTTAAAAAATTGAATTCTGCATGAATGTGTTTCCTATTTAGCAACTGTTCCTGTAAAGTAGTAAACTAAAGGCAAACATTTTTTTTTCATTTTAGGTGAGTTTTTTGTTTTGTTTTTGTGCTTTCCCTTTGGGGAGATTTCCTTTTACTTCCTGTACCACAGCCAAAACAGGAGGTCATAGGGAATCCCTCCAAAGTGAGGGAATATCAGGTTGTCACTAGGGTCACCAAAACTAGTTCCTCCATTGAAAAATTTCCCATCTATTCCAGTCCTGGTGACAAATCAAAATTTGGGATTTTCTTTTACTTTCTCTTTCAGTGATAAAGGTAAACAGGACAAACAGAGAGGGTGAATCTCCCTAATGGGGCACAGACAGCAATAAAAGCAGTTTACGTGATGCCGCACCCTCGCCTTCTCCTCCTCTGTTTACTTCCTGCTTTAGGTCCATTGTTAGGTGTCCATGTCACTACTTGTGTGAAGTGGACACTCCCTATTGGATGGCTGGGTTCTCTCAGGAAAGAGAAAGGGGACAACATCATAACAGGAGGACAGGAGTGGTTCAGTGGTCTCAGCATACCTCCCAACTTTTTGAGATGGGAATGAGGGACACCTATTAGCAAAGTATATAGGCATAGGACACACCCCCTGCCACACCCCTTATAGGAGAATTTTACAAAAAAATGATTAGTTAAACCCACAAGTGCTTTTATTACCATTACTATTCCTATATACTGGCTTTAGAAATTTACGAATACAGCGATTTTGAATTTGGATGAAAGGTTTAGCACTGGGAAACACTTTTTGAAAGATAAAAAGAGCATTTTATATACAACTACATAGATCAGACCAAAATGAGGGACAGATGAGGAGGAAAGAGGGACAGAGGGAATTTGTTACAAATCAGGGACAGTCCCTTGAAATCAGGGACAGTTAGGAGCTATGATTCCCGGTTGCCATTTCAGCAGTGAATTAGAGGCCCCTGCACCTGAACTAGCAGCAGTAATGGGCCTCTGGAAGGAGGACTTAGGTAAGTCTTCACAAAGTGAGGGGGCAAAAAGACTGTCAGCATAGGTTAGAGGGGGTGGGGGGTAAAAACTCAGTTTTATCCCAGAGTGGGGTATTAAATAAAGTGTCAGTTTGTGACACTGCAATAAACTTAAAGTGTGTCTAAACCCATTTGTATATGCTTTGACACATGTAATGTGTGTAAGAGTATTAAAATATAACTTAAAGTGATACTAAAGTCTATTTTTTTTCATTTAAAAATAATAAACATGTGATACTTACCTCCTCTGTGCAGTGGTTTTGCACAGAGCAGCCCCGATCCTCCTGTTATCGGGTCCTTCAGCGGTGCTCCTGGTTCCTCCCTCCTGCTGAGTGCCCCCCTAGAAAGCAGCTGCCGAGCCGAGCCAGTATTCTTTGTGTCCATTCATCTGCCCCGTCTCACTCCTTATTGGCTCACTGACTTTAATTGGCAGCCAATAGTGCTCTGCTGCTGTCTCAGCCAATGAGGAGGGAGAGTTCCAGACAGTTAAGACTCTCGTGCAACATCGTTGGATCGAGAGGCGGCTCAGGTAAGTATTAGGGGGCTGCTGCACAGAGATGATTTTTTATTATCATTATTATACAGGATTTATATAGAGCCAACAGTTTGTGCACCGCTTTACAATATGAGGGCAGACAATACAGTTACAATAAAATTCAATACAGGAGGATTCGGAGGTCCCTGCTCGTTAGAGCTTACCTTAATGCGTAGTATGCATTAAGATAAAAAACCTTCTGACTTTAGAACCACTTTAAGGCAAAACTTTGTTTTTAGTTTTGGACAGAGTAGAGATGGATTAGAACACATCTCAGGTTTGTATTGCTGTCTGTGCCCCTGTTAGGTAGACTCACCCTCTCCATTTGTCCTGTGTACCATTATCAATAAAGTGAAAGTAAAAGAAAATCCCACATTTTGAGCTGTCCCCAGAACAATAAAACAAGGGGAAATATTCCAATGGGGACACTAGTTCTGGTGACATTGGTGACAACCAGGGATTCCCTCACTTTGACAGGATTTCCTCTCACTTCCTGTTTTGGCTATGGGACAGAAAGTGAAGGTAAATTTCCCCAATAGGACACAGGTGGGAAAAAAAAACTCACAGGGGTTATAACCGCCCCTCACTCTATGCAAAATGAAGAAAAGAAAAATTTTTGTTTTTAGTTATACTTTAACATTATGCTCCATATATCACAGCATTTAAAGTGGTTGTCAACTTGTGACAACCACTTTAACCTACAGGTAAGCCTATGATAAGGCTTACCTATAGGTGCCCTACATATCTCCCAAACCTGCACGGTTCAGGAGATATGCAGTGTATTTGCTGTGCCGACATCATGTCGGCACATGCGCAGTGAAGAAACGGCCTCCGTGCCGTTCCTCCACTGCGACCGTGCCGTGACTGGCGGCTCCCACGCACATGCGCGGGAGTGACGTCACGTGACTCCGGCCAGTCACAGCACCGGAGTCGCGGCCTCGGAAGGAAGAGGGGCAGAAGATGGATGCCGCCAGCACAGGAGACAGTGCTGGACATCGCAGGCTTCGTTTGCAGGTAAGTGGCACATAATGGGCTACTATGACAGGAGTAAGAGCCTATGGCTGCTGCCCTCAATGTCTCCTGTGAGACTGGGAAGAAAGGATAGCGGTACTGCAGGCAGAACAGTGCTGGATTGGTGAGAGGGCTAAGGTAAGTATTTAGGGGGGGGGGGGGCAGTTAGTGGGGTGTTTTTTACCTTCATGCAGAAAATGCATAAAAGTGAAGAAAAAACATTTTTAGATTTTAGGATCACTTTAAATGAAGGATAATAAAATGAAATAATCATTATGTATATAGGCTTTTTTTTCTATTAAAAATGTTATACAGTAGATTTTTAGATCTTTTTTTTTCAACATATAGTCATGTGACTGGTGCAGGAGTACTTAACTGTCAGTCATGATGCTGGAGCCGCCCTGTGACGTATATGAGTGTCACGTGGGGTGGCTAGCTGGAATGGGGGGGGTGTTGGGAAGAGGAAACGCAGGGCTCAAAAACTTGACGTGCACAGAGTGGGAACACAGAAGACTGTGGATCAACCAGCATATTGTTGCCACTCTGAACAAGGAACTAATATGCACTAGTAGGATCACCAAGTATTTTCTACTCATCTTATTTTGAATCAAAAGTTCACATGGTTGGGTGAAATAAATTTTGGTTTAAGGCAGTATTAAAGGGTATTTATAATGTGTTTCAACTGAATGGGCTGTTTTACAAGTTGATCGTTTACAATCACTTTAAACCCAAAAGCAAACATTTATGATATAATAAACATTTATAACATTTATCACTGATGGGTTGCTTAACCAATTGCCGACTGCCCCCTGACGGTGGCAAAGTGGTTTGATATTGCAAACCGCCGTCACCTGACGGTGGCTGTGAGATCGCGGATCATGAGCGTGCGCCCGCTGCCGGAGGCGCGCTCGTGTGCTCACTGTGTTCCGGGGGAGCCAGGGAGCGGGTAGGGCGGACTCGATGTCCGCCAAATACTCGCGATTGCTCCCCTGGAGTGACAGAAAGGGGTCCGTGTATATAAACACACGGATCTCCGTTCTGACAGGGGGAAGGAATGTGATCGCAGGCTCCATGTATATGGGAGCTGTGATCACTCTCCTCCCCCACTCAGCCCAGCCCCCATACAGTTAGTAACACACACAGCGAACACAGTTAACACTTAGAACGCCCCCTGCAGGTTAACCCCTTCCCTGCCAGTGACATTTACACAGTAATCAGTGCATTTTCATAGCACTGATTGCTGTATAAATGCCAATGGTCTCCAAAAAGTGTCAAAATGGTCCAACATGTCCGCTGCAATATCGCAGTCTCACTAAAAATTGTAGATCGCCGCCATTACTAGTAAAAAATAAAAAAAATAAAAAAAACCCATAAATTACTTCATCATTTGTAAACGTGGCAACTTTGCGCAAACCAGTCAATATACGCTGATTGCAATTTTCTTTTACCATAAATATGAGGAAGAACATAAACTGGCCAAAATCAATGAAAAAATAGTTTTTCATTTTTTTTGGATATGTATTATAGCAAAAAGTAAGAAATATTGTCGCTCTTTTTTGTTTATAGCGGTGATCAGAAGTGATGCAGAGGTGATCAAATACCACCAAAAGAAAGCTCTATTTGTGGGAAAAAAAGGACGCAGAAGCCTTTGTATTATGTGAGTTTTTTTACAAAATACAAAGGTTTCTCTGAATGGGCAGCAGAGGAAAGGGGCAGACATAATTGCTTTCTGTGCCTCTCTCTCCTCTCTCACACACCCCTAAGTGTCGGTGTATGCTCCTGCAGAGCCATGAACCTGTCAGATATAAATAATAAAGATAAGTTCAGGAGGCATTATGCACCTTCTTGGACTTAAAGTGGAACTTCATCCAAAAGGGGAAGTTTCGCTTTAACCACTTCAGCCCCGGAAGGATTTACCCCCTTCCTGACCAGAGCACTTTTTGCGATTCAGCACTGCGTCGCTTTAACTGACAATTGCGCGGCCGTGCGACGCTGCACCCAAATAAAATTGCCGTCCTTTTTTCCCCACAAATGGAGCTTTATTTTGGTGTTATTTGATCACTTCTGCAGCTTTTATATTTTGCTATATTCGCTATAAACAAAAAAAGAACGACAATTTTGAAAAAAAAAAACATTTTTTACGTTTTGCTATAATTCATGTTCAAAAAAAAACCCAAAACAAAAACAAATGTATTCATCAGTTTAAGCCAATATATATTCTTCTACATATTTGTGGCAAAAAAAAAAATCAATAGGTGTATATTGATTGGTTTGCCCAAAAGTTGCTGCGTTTACAAACTATGAGAATTCATTTTGGCATTTTTACTTTTTTTTTTTTTTTTACTAGTAATGGCGCCGATCTGCGATTTGTAGCAGGACTGCGATTTGTAGCAGGACTGCGATATTGCAGCAGACATTTTACACCATTGACATTTATACAGCGATCAGAGCTAAAAAAGCTACTGATTAATGTATAAATGTCACTGGCAGGGAAGGAGTTAACCTGCAAGGGGTAATCAAGGGGTTAACTATGTTCCCTCACTGTGTTCTAACTGTGTGGGGGTTGGGCTGGCAGGGGCATGACAGATCTAACTGATCCCGATGACAGGGTTTACATTGGTGGTTCCCCTTTTTTCTTCTGTATCAGGCGATCTTGGGTCGCCGGTGGACATCGAGTCCACCCAGCCCGTGGCCACACTCAGGGCACAAAAGTGCACCGCCACCGACGCGCTCCCACCCGCTAGCTGCGCCTGCACGAAACACTGTTTATAAACGGCGATTCTCAATGCGCTGCCACAGTGCAGCAGTAAATGTACCCGAGCTGGTCGGGAACCGGTTAACCAGTTGCGTACCGGCTCGCGTACATTTACTGCTGCAGAGTGGCTCTATTATGCAAGATCGCCCTCTATAAATGGCGGCTTGCGCATGCGCAGCTAGCGGGCGGGAGCGCGACAGCGGTAGCACGCTCTCGTGCCTGCCACACTCTGCAGGAGTGTGCCCGCGGCTTGGGCAGACCCGCTGTCCGTTGGCGAGCTGCGATGACCTGGCAGAGAGAAAGAACGGGGAACCACCGATGTAAACACAGCGGTTCCCTGCTCTGTCAGTGGGCATTTAAAAGATCTACTGATCCCTGTCACTGGGATCAGTTAGATCTCTTATGCCCATGCTAGCCCAGCCCCCTCACAGTTAGATCACGCCTAGGGAACACAGTTAAAACCAATCAATAAATGCTGATTGCGATTTTTTTTTACCAAAAATATGAGGAAGAATATATATCAGCCAAAATCGATGAATTAATTAGTTTTTTTATATATTTTTTTGGATTTCTATTTTAGGGAAAAAAAGTAAGAAATATTGTTTTTTTTTTTTTTTTGCAAAATTGTTGTTCTTTTTTTGTTTATAGCGGCGATCAGAAATGACACAGAGGTGATCAAATACCACCAAAAGAAAGCTCTATTTGTAGGAAAAAAGGACACAAATTTAGTTTGGGTACAACGTCGCACGACAATTGTCAGTTAAAGCAATACAGTGCCGAATCTCAAAAAGTGCTCTGGTCCCAACATGGGAAATCCTACCGGGGCTGGAGTGGTTAAAGCCTTCTCCCCCCCTCCTCTTCCCCAAATGACACTTTTTTTTGAGGGGGAGGGGTACCTGGTTTTAACAGGTACCCGCTCCCACATCTCCCTCTCTACCATTCACAACGTGCAGAGCGGCTCGTACATGCACAGTGGGCACCTGGCTGTGAAGCCGTCAACTGTCACAGCCAGGTCCCCACAGTTAACATGCCAGGGACAGAAGACGGGGAAAGGATGGCTCGGGTGAGAACATCGCTGGATCCTGGGACAGGTGAGTGCCTGTTTATTAAAAGTCATCAGCCATAGTTTTTGTAGCTGCTGACTTCTAATAAACACAAAATTGACTGGAGCTCTTTAACAGTGTACCTTCACTTTTTATAAAGTGGTTGAATTCCTTGAATTCAGCTTTAAAGTGGAACTTTAGTCAGACAATTAAGTCTTGATAGAGCACTTCAGGCTGGCCCCTCTTGCAGGTATAGCTTTGTAAACCATGAAAAATTAAGTGCCTATACTGTTTACAATCCAGTAATACACTGTCTCACCCTGCTCTGCACATGCTCAGTTGCTCTCCATTTTTAGGCATAGCTGAGATTGTAGAGGCTGATCTGCTGACGGACGTGAAATTAAACCCGCCTATCCTTTACAGCCAAGGAAGCTGCTTCTGTTTGATCTGTGACTGCCATGCTGCTACACATGTGGTCAGTTATGACAACAGCCATTTGATGGGCTGACGGTTTGTTTGAGGATACAAGCAAATGTGACAGTTAGCAATATCAGCATTCCAGGAATGTAACTATTTTTTGAACCGTTAAATCAATGCATTTAGTTCTGCTCTATGATTTACTGCTGCTCAGGGGCTCTGGTCTTTAGCAAAATGGCAGCCTCCGGGAGGAAGAAACAGGATCAATGCTGGAAGCAATTTACAGGACACACTAATTTTGGTAGCATACTTATTAATGTGGAATGTATGTTTCTTGCTAATGAACATTATTTTTTATCAAGTTGGTATGGGTAAAGTTCTGCTTTAAGGTCCAGTAATATACTGTCTTACTGCTCTGCACATGCTCAGTTGCTCTCCATTTTTAGGCATTGCTGAGTTTGTAGAGGCCGATCTGCTGACAGCCTTAAAGCGGAATCACGTCCTCCTATTCTTTACAGCCAAGGAAGCTGCTTCTGTTTGATCTACAACTGCCATGTGTTATCAGTTATGACACCAGTTGACAGTTTGGTTGAGGAAACAAGCAAATGTGACAGTTAGCAATTCCAGCATTCCAGTAATCTAACTCTTTTTTGAAACTGTTAAATTGATGAGTTTAGTTCCTTTTTATGATTTACTGCTGTTCATGGGCTCTTAGCTTTAGCAAAATGGCAGCCTCCAGCAAGAAGAAACAAGAGCAATGCTGGAGGCAATTTACAGCACACACTAATTTTGGTGTGAATAGGAATTTCTTTATCTCGAGTTCCTCATTATACGGGAAATTTGTGAAATCAACCTTCAGACCACAGGTTCCAATTATTTATGTGGAATGTATCTTCCTCGTTAAAGAACATTATTTTTTTAAATCGAGTTCTTATGGATAAAGTTCCACTTTAAAGTGTTACTAAACCCTGAACCTACAGGCACTATGTCTGCTCTCTCTCTGTACACAGAACATGGAAATATAATTATTTTAGTAAATATAAACTGCTAAATACCTTTTCTCATCAGCGGTATATAGCAGTCTTGTGACTTCTATCAATGTCTGGTTACAGCTCGTAAGATGAGTTTTCATTCTCCTCTGACTGTCCTATGAGGCTGCAGGACTCCTGACCCTCTGTCTGGACAGTGCTGATTGGCCCCGTGCTGGTCACATGCAGTCTCCCAAGAAAAAAAAAACAACTCTCCAGCAATACACACCAAACTGAGCATGTGCAGAGTGACTCCAAAGGCTCTGTCTTATCTGGAGATGGATTGGGGACAGTGTAAGAAGGGGAGGATTAGAGAAGACAGGATCAAACAGCCTTTTTACACAATGCAGACGATTAACCTCCTAGGTTCCACAGTGAGTATAACAAGCATGCTTTACTGTATATACAGACTGATTTTACTGTTGTGGGTTTAGTAACCCTTTAAAAACACTTCTTTAGAACTCTCTTTAAACAGTATGATGCATTATAACAGCACATGGCAAATCCCTCAGTGCCGCTCATACAATGTAGACCAGTGCACACGCGTTCTAGCATGCTGGCTGGTATGACTAAACCCACAGTGAGGGCCAATGAGATTACATAGAGAAATAAAAGAGTTGAGGATGAAGTGTCTGATTTCTGGCCCCCCTGCTGCCCTCAGTGGTTTCTCCCGCCACCCCTATGTCACTACAGAAGTGAGTAATGATAGGGGCCCAAGGGAGGAACCACTGAGGGCAGCAGGGGGGCCAGGAATCAGACACTGCCAAACTGTTGGTCTGTGAATAACCTTCATTACAGGCAGCAGGAGAGGTAAGTACTCTCCTTCTCAGGGTGCCCTTTTATTCATCATTTTATGTTAGTATCTGAGTGACTTTATAATGCCATTACCGTATCCAATGATAGAAAAGTCCATTTCCCCTGTTACCCCCCTGTGTGCTCTCACCTAATCTTTGCAGCGTCCTCCTCCCTCTCCTGCTCCATTCAAGTCCGGAGAAGTCAGTCCAACTCGCACACAGCATCCCCGGGTACCACCCCTCCTCAGCATCTCCATCACTTGGCCTGCGCTCAACCTGACTGAAGAGGCCTGAACTTACCTCGTCCTCTCCCTCCTCCTGCGACGTTTCTAATCCACTCTCGTGTGTCCCCCCATTGTCCCCTTTACCTGAAAAGATAGTAACCTATGCCATTACCGTAATATTTCAGTGAGTCTATGATTGTATTTTACTACTTATTTTCCCGTGGGACTCTTCCTCTCATGAATGGAGAGGACGACGGACATTACTTCCAATAAGTGTCTGGTTGTCAAACCGTCACAGACTAAGGACCGGGGGG